>CAUZXP010000420.1:20472-33979 GCA_963584105.1 Alviniconcha strummeri | reverse complement strand
AAATTTCGGGCGTGCAAAGATCTAGGGCACAATCTAACACCAGCCGTATTGCACGTGCGACTACCTTCCCGGTGGCGCTGACTTTACCAAAACCTCGTCACACCTGTCTTGCTTTTGCTGGCGTGATCTTCGCGCTTCTCTGAGGACACTCTGCCTTCTTGGCATCAATGACGATGGAGGTCGACGCTTTCCTCCCCCATATTCCTGCGCTCCGTCGGTCTGTCAGACTTAAAACAGTTTGAAAGGTTAGATGCTTTCTGGCCTGGGAAGAGGTTTGGGATGTGCTACCTGGTGCCGGAGTGGGAGGCAACTGGAAATGTCAGAGTGCAGCTTAGGAGCTGTACTTGAGGCTGAAGATGTGAGAACGGCTTCGTGTACGTGACAGGGCGAACGTGGACATGGTTATAAATTACATTCGACTCCGTGTCTGTGTGTCTGGTTTTGGCCAATACAGCCGCCCACGCAGGTATTTTTGTATTCCCTTTGTCTATCTTTGAAACAAAGATGACTGCGTGTGTTTTGAGAGAAGAAAACAACCAACCAAACAACAACAAGAAGAGAGAGAGAGAGAGAGAGAGAGAGAGAGAGAGAGAGAGAGAGAGAGAGAGAGAGAGAGAGAGAAGTATAAGAAGAAGACAAAAATTAAATAGGTCAAAATCCCGCCCACAAACATTAAAGGGATTTGTTTTGAGTTCATAAAAAAACACAGCTCAGATTTTGGAAGAGATACCATGATCAAGTGAAGTTTACACGTTCAAACAATAGCCATAAATACATCTAAAGGGAAAACTTCGTTTCTAAAGACCTGTCAAAAATAAAATACGGGGTTTTGTCTGCACGAAACAGTAGAACTGCAGGACTCCCTCCTCGAACCCCCTGTCCCCCTTTTCAGACCACCTTGGCTTGATAGAGCAGTGATAGTGTCTCTGCATAAGCTGCGGGACATACAGTTTCAGGACTGCCAAGTCAAAGAAACCATCCTCTGTTAGAGACTGGCTCAGCCCCGTTTTGACGCAATCTCACAGTTAGGCCTGTAGGGTGTATATAGTGTGCAGCAAGTAGAAGGCAGCTACCGCACAACCAGCAAGAAGTGTCACCTGGATCTGTGGCGACTGTGGAAGGCCGTTGCTCAAATAATTAATGCCTAGGTGTTACAGGTGTAGTGTTACTTACCTTCCTCACACCACTGCAGTTTCACAGTAAGTGTATACATACAGTCTGGAAGAGCATTCTTCGTCTGCCAGGTGCATTCCAGGTGATGTTTATTTTTTTTATTTTTTTTTACATTAACTCTGACATTTTATTGTAAGCCAGAAGGGAGAAAAACCCAGACAGTATATAAAAGCAAACCAAAATAAGGAGAACAAAACAGGAGCACACACAAACCCACACGCACGTACGCACCCAGTCACACGCTCCCCCCCCCCCACACACACACACAGATGCACAAACACGCACGCACAAGTGCACCACACGCACGTTCCCCCCCCCCCCACACACACACACTCACAAGCTTGCACCACCACCACCCAACACACACACGCATAGTGGTATCCCGGCTCGCACTTTTGACAAGCTTAGCCCTTCAAGGCACTGCGACACACGTGGTGCTATGGAGCGGGAACACAAACACGAACAGGGTGAGCGAGAGGGAACTGAGCGAGAACAAACGAAAGAAGCAAACTCTATCTGTCGCAGCATGAAACCGTTTGCCAATTGTTTGCGTACGCGCTTGTTTCCTGTTGTGTGTGTGTGTGTGTGTGTGTGTGTGTGTGTGTGTGTGTGTGTGTGTGTGTGTGTGTGTGTGTGTGTGTGTGTGTGTGTGTGCGTGCGCGCGCGTGCGCGCGTTCATGTGTGCGTACGTGCCGGCGTGCATATGCGTGCGTGCGTGCGTGTGTGTGCGCTCGAGCTTGCGTCGTGTGGTGCGTGTGCATACGTGCGTGCCTGTATGCGTGTGAGTGCGTGCGTGCGTGCTTGCGCGCGCGCGCGCGCGTGTGTGTGTGTGTGTGTGTGTGTGTGTGTGTGTGTGTGTTGAAGGGGAAAAAAGGGTACAAGCACTGGATTTATTGTGCGTTTCATAACATGCATTTTATGAGAATGAATAAATCTGCCACATCCAATTAATGGGCCTACGTATGTTTTATGATTAATTGCTGATGTTGTTAGATTTTTTGTTTGCCTTTCGTTCGCTTAGTTTTTGTTATGAAAATGCGTGTCACATAGGCAATCCTGTTTTTACAATTAGAAACTAGAATAAAACAGTAAATGGATACGTTGTAACTGTGGCAATGATAAATATTCGTATATTATTACTGACAAATACAACACAGAACTGTCGATTTTACTCGGATTCGGTAATCAATGCGCGCACGCACGCACGCACGCACGCACGCACGCACGCACGCACGCACGCACACACACACACATACATACATACACAAAGAGAAAAATGCCACAATAAAACAAAAACAAAAACAAACCCGAAAACAACCACCACAGTACTTCATAACTGCAACCTTCAAATCAAAATGTGTAATGTACATTTAATTTTTTGGAACAGTTGCTTGTAAGGTATAGTGCAAAGATAACTAATAATAAATAAATGAAACACTGAGTAGCATAGGGTATTGTTCTTAGTCTGCGCTCACATCCACATCCACCCACCACGCTACTTCGCTTCCCATCCCCCCCCCCCCCCCCAACTCCCAGCCTAAAGCATCAGTCAAAAGTACCCCCCTCCCAAAACCTGCAACCAAACACTGGAATCAGGGACAGATACATATGTGTTTATACATTCCTGATATTTAACAAAGGGTACAAAGAGAGTGCGATTCGGTCATCGCTCATGTAACCCAGTCTGACGTCAGTGATGACGTCAAAGGCGAACGACGTTTGGGTCCGAAAAGCTGGCAGAAATGTGCGCAGAGGATGCAAACAATGCATGCATAGAGGTACATGTCACAGCGACACTGAGCGCTCACCCATTTCTACGCAGCCCAGTGGTTCAGGCGATCGTCATCAGTCACTTAGAATGTTAAGAAAGTTGAGACAGAGACAGGGGTTCAATCAGTCGCTTAGAATGTTAAGAAAGTTAAGACAGACACAGGGGTTCAATCAGTCGCTTAGAATGTTAAGACAGTTAAGAAAATGAAAGCGGTTCAATCAGTCAACTAGAATGTGTGCCCGTTTGCGGGTGTGTTGGTGTGCGTGTGTGTGTGCCGGGGGTGGGGGGTTCTTATTTCCGCCACATCGGCAGCCACACGCCATTTCGTTTTACAGTGTTCATTTCCGTTTCATTTTAAGATGGATGCCGCTATTGTGCTAGGAGCTTATCACGTGAAGCATAACTATGCAGCGCATAACAACGATTTGAAGATATCAAATTCTATGAGAGTGGTGATTTCAAATAAAGTCTTGTGTAGTCCACATCAATGAGCTCTCAGATAAGAAAGTTAAGAAAGTGACTGGGGTTCAATCAAACTCCAAGCACTGGTTTACGACATCCTTCCTTTGGAAGAAGGTGCCGGCAAGCGATGCTCGGAGTGTGGGGTTCAATCAGTCACTTAGAATGGCAAGAAAGTGACAGGGCTTCAATCAGTCACTTAGAATGTTAAGAAAGTTAGGAAAGTGACAGGGTTTCAGTCAGTCACTTAGAATGTTAAGAAAGTGAAGAAAGTGACAGGGGTTCAGTTACTCACTTAGATTGTCGAGAAACTGCATGAGAACATTACGGGAAAATCAGTTATTTAGAATGTCGAGAAAATGCATGAGCACTTATATCAAAATCAATCATTTAGAATGCCGAGAGAGAAAAAAAAAAACAAAAAAAAAAACTTCAAGCGAAAACCAGTCACATAGAATGTCGAGAAACTGCTTGAGCAGTTCAAGCGACAATCAGCCATTTAAAATTTCAAGAAACTGACAGTGGTTCAAACGAGTCTTAATTACTTAAAATGTCGGGAACCAGTCTCCTATAATATCGACACACTCGATCAAATTGTCAAGCAACAGTCATACAGTCACTTAGCATGTGAAGACATTGACAGCGTTTCAGACGACAGTCAATGACTTGCGCTGTTGAGAAAATCAGAGATTCGGTGACCACCGGGCCAATCAGTGTGTCGAAAAACTTGGTTTGGCGGCTGTGATGGAAAGTTGTTCTGGAGGTAAATAGCGATTAACAACAAATGATAACGAGTCTGTTGTCTGCCGATGGCTAACTGGCAAATCATGCTGTTCAGCTGTAGAAACAATATTAAATCGTTGTAGCTCGGCCTGTTTTACATTCAGCTTCCTAAGAAAAGAAGAAGAAGAAAAAAAGAAGAAAAAGAAAAAAAGAAAAAAAGAAAAAAAAGAAGAAGAAGAAGAAGAAGAAGCTAGCAGCACCAAACCGTTTCAGGCCCAACGCATCGGGGGCAGTAGTTGATTCCTGAACGGGTGACTGAAGGTGAGACAGTGCAAAGCAGTGGAGAATAAAAGAACACGAAAAGTGAAGGGGGCGGTTGGGTAGGTGGGTGTGGTGGGAGTGGGGTGGGGGATGGGGGGCGTATGGCGGGACCATGGTGGTGGAAACGTACGTGTACCTTGAAAAACCACTGACTCTCTGAGCAAGGAAACATACGTGTACTTTGAAAACCACTGATTCTCTGAACAACAAAACATACGTGTACTTTGAAAACCACTGATTCTCTGAACAACAAAACATACGTGTACTTTGAAAACCACCGATTCTCTGAACAACAAAACATACGTGTACTTTGAAAATCACTGACTCTCTGAACAAGGAAACATACGTGTACTCTGGAAACCACTGACTCTCTGAACAAAGAAACATATGTGTACTTTGAAAACCACTGATTCTCTGAACAACAAAACATACGCGTACTTTAAAAACCACTGACTCTCTGAACAAGGAAACACACGTGTACTTTGAAAACCACTGACTCTGAACAATGTCTTGTATTGTAGGCAGAAGAAAGAACCAAGAACAAGTTTTAAAGTAAGAATAATAATTTGAAATGCTCTGTCGATTGTATATTCAAGTTAGAAAACTAGTTTCGTGAGTAACGATTGGCAGGATCGCCCGGCTGTACAGAACCGAAATACCGTCAAGTGCCATAACTCGTCTATGGCACTGCGCGGCCTCCTTGAGGTTTGTCCTTGAACGATTGATGCAAACACATCTGCATGCACGTGGGGGTCTCTGATTGCAACTAAAGATCGGATTGTTTTAGTTTTTCAAGCGATAAAAATAAACAAACAAAAACAAACAAAAAACAATACACACAAGCAACAACAGCAGCACACACATTCACACACACAATCAACGGAGCCTGTTTTTATTTTGATCTCTAAAGTGGTGCACTCAGTATATAAAAAAATCTGAAAGCCAGCGCTTTTAAAACTCAACAGAGCCTGTTTTTATTTTGATCTCTAAAGAGTTGTACTGAACAAAAAAAAAAAAAAAAAGGTTTTCAGAAAGCCAGCGCATTTAAAACAGGCTCAGTCTTAATTTCCTGTCCTGTTTGCGTTCTTCTGAGTCTTTGCAGTCTGTGTCCAGTCTCCGCTGCAAGACGAAGAAATGATGGCGTTGGAACCCGAGAGACTTTCCGCCAACAACAATAGAGCGCGTTGTGCCATTTCCTGACTGCCGACGTGCACGTGCTTGCTGAAAAAATGCCGATGTGGAGTGTTGGTCTTTCACACACGGGGCGCACCTGGCGCTCCCAGTCGCCATCATTCGCTGAGCAGGCAGATATCGAGTGTTATGTGGGGATTGTTTCAAAACAAGCTGTGTACGGGCCGTGCCGCTAAGCTGGCAGATGTGATTAAGTGATACTAGGGGGGTAGTTTCAAAACAATTAATGTCGGCGTCCACATCATTGAACCACACTGCTGAGGTGGCAAATAACAAGCTGTTTTGTAGGGTTTCCCACTCAGCTGAAAGCTACGACGGGTCACCCGAATAGTTGTACATTGGCCAATTCATTTCATAGGGTGAGAGGAATGCATGTGTGCCCGTTTGCGGGTGTGTTGGTGTGCGTGTGTGTGTGCCGGGGGTGGGGGGGGGGGGGGTCTTATTTCCGCCACATGAGCAGCCACACGCCATTTCGTTTTACAGTGTTCATTTCCGTTTCATTTTAAGATGGATGCCGCTATTGTGCTAGGAGCTTATCACGTGAAGCATAACTATGCAGCGCATAACAACGATTTGAAGATATCAAATTCTATGAGAGTGGTGATTTCAAATAAAGTCTTATGCAGTCCACATCAATGAGCTCTCAGATATCAAGTTATAATTATGAGGGACGTGATTTAAATACAAACAAACTTCTTTCTGTAGGCATGGTCCACATCGCTGAACTCGCAGATATCAAGTGATATGAGAGATGGTGGTTTGAAACACATTTCTGTACAGCTCACGGGTGTGTGTGTGTGTGTGTGTGTGTGTGTGTGTGTGTGTGTGTGTGTGTGTGTGTGTGTGTAGGAGAGCAGAGAGAGAGAGAGAGAGAGAGAGAGAGAGAGAGAGAGAGAGAGAGAGAGAGAGAGAGAGAGAGAGAGAGAGAGAGAGAGAGAGAGAGAGAGAGAGAGAGAGAGAAGCATAAACACATTATAAATGCCTAAAATATTATGTAACATGACACACACATATTATAACCACAAGAGTTGAGCTGCATTGTTCAGTAGCAAACTGGTATAAAAAGAAAGAAAAATGTCTTTTTTGTGTAGTGGTTAAATCACTGCCACGCATTTCATACTGAGTTTTGTGCTTAGCAACAATTATGAAGATCCCGCCAAGAAACAGAGAACGGCTTCGCCGATCGAAAAGAAAAGAAAAGAAAGGCTGCAATTATGTGCATAAGGCCTCAGGAAGGAAAACACACACACACACACACACACACACACACACACACACACACACACACACACACACACACACACACACACACACACACACACACACACACACACACACACACACACACACACACGCGCGCAACTTGTACGCAGGCACACGCACATACGCATAAAAACACACAAACACACACACACACACACACACACACACACACACACACACACACACACACACACACACACACAACTTGAACGTACGAACACGCACACACAAGTTGCACGCACGCACGCACAAGCACACACACACACACACACACACACACACACTCATACACACACAACATCACACACACACACACACACACACACTCATACACACACAACATCACACACATACACACACACACACACACACACACACACACACACACACACACATACACACACACACACACATACACACACACACATACACACTACTTGCACGCACGCAATACGGACACACACACACACACACACACACACACACACACACACACACACACACACACACACACACACACACACACACACATACACACACACACAAACTCACGCACGGACACTGAATGACTCATATGCGCGAAGGCAGGCTCGATGGCAAACATGTACGAACGGACCGTGGAAGCAGGGACTGTCCATTCAAACTTCTGCCAAATCAGTATACCGGTTTGGGCAGAAAAAGCGGGGCTGCTGATATTTACTTTCGGCATTCCGGTTTAGACATGTCTCTGACCCTCCTGCTTTGGAAGGTGAGGCGAGCGGTTCTCGACGATGGAATATCACCATGTGCTCATCAGAACGTGCACGAGTCTAAAGAAACCGCCTAAAACATCTGGGACAGCCGCCAAGACGTCCGAAGGACAATGCCTGGTCTACGTGTGCGAGTTCTCATTGGCTTAAGTCTTTGACGTCACTGCTGAAAGCTATGATAAAGGTGCGGAAAGTTTCGAAACGAGACAGGCTCGCAGATTTGATCAACCGTTACAATTTGTGGGGAATTGTGATCCCTTTGTGGAAATACTTGTCAACGTCTTATGTGAGTGTTCGTCTTTATTTTTTGCTTTTTGTTAATTAAGTGTTGTATGATTGACAAATAGAAAACTAAGGTGAAAATGGATTCGAAACATTATGTTCACCTAAATGATGTCTGGTAACTACAAAGTCTGCTAGTGGTGTAATGAATAGCATGTGTAAACAATATCATAGTTTACAGGAACCGACAGTCAAAACCATAGACTTTCAGTTTCAAAATGAGTCTTGCCTCGGCGGAACCGCAGTGCTCCATTGCTTGCTTACAAAGTTTTTCATGAAACTCACCTTCTGACCGACACCGGCTTAAAACATTAACTTTCGACTGTCTATTCACAATAAAATAATATATTTAGAACCGCATGTTTATATTTATGCAATTTCAATACCACCACCACTACAATCATTACTACTACTACTACTACTACTACTACTGCTGCTGCTGCTGCTGCTGCTGCTGCTGCTGCTGCTGCTACTACTACTACTACTAGTAATGGTGCTGGTGGCGGGTGTATAGTACTACTACTACGACTACTTTCGGTTTAATTAACGAAGGTGACTGGTGTTAAAAAGACATTATGTACTAAAACTACTGCTACTACTGCTGCAGCTAATACTTCTTCTACTTCTGCTGCTGCTTTTATGAAAACTCTAAAACGCGCGATGCCACAATACACTGTACGGGCTCAAAGCGACGACATCAGCTAGAAGGTGTATAGGCAGTATGACAGAAAGTCAGCTTATGATTATTATGTTCGTGGGGCTGATGTTAGTTACTTGATATTCAACGCTCAGTCAAACACTAATATCACGAGGCATGATAAATCGTTAACCTCAGGCTCTTACAATTATTGCCATTTTAATATATGTCTGTTTTTGTTTTTTGTTTTTTTTTGTTTTGTTTTTACTGTAGTCCAACTTCCTCTTAAAGCCTACCATGGTGACTTTTTCACTAAAATCACTTTGATTCACAGCTCCTGGCATACGGCTACTGCACTGTTAATCTGAAAAACGATTCGGGTGAACATAATGTAACAAGGAAGGCCATAACTCGAAAAAGAATTCCTTGTCGTAATACGTGGAAGCATGCAATGCTATCGCGTCCTCCAGTCTGATTTAGGTGTTTACAAGATAGGTTTTTGATGTTTCTGCCCATTCAGTTCAAACAACAACAAAACAGTCATCTAGTATCAATAAATCAGTCTTCGATAGAATCGATTCGACAAGTATCTTCTCCAACAACCGCAAGTTAAGTTGTCAGATTTGATTGTTTCTTGGTGCATTATCCGCCTGTCGTTCGAAATGAGAGTATGGCACTGGAAATGTTCAGTGTTCTGTATTGTCTAACCAAAGGCCGCGCTCTTTAGAACTTTTTTTATGGTTTGACAGGCGAGAAGAGTTTTAAACTGTGCATTTTATTATGACAGTGTTTGATCTTCCTGAGGTGACCATGCGTAGTTGACAGGACGTTAAAAATCAATTACTAAGTACCTGGTCTACTTCGGGCTTAACAGAGAAAACTTCTGCCGTTTCCGGGTTTGCCATAGAGGCGACATTGAAGCCCTGTGTCCCTTACACACCACCAGGCATAGGAAGCTAGGAAGCAAACGACTGCCAGTAAACAAGCCAAAACATGCATACACAATTAGCATAAATGACGTGAACCATGGGGACTAATAGCGTTTGTTGACGTCTCACCACAACGACGAAGACAACAGTAGAAACCCGAATCGCCCACGTAACTCTCACCTTTCATGTGAGTAAATAGGTAACTGTAATGTAATGATATAATATATACCATGGCAACAGCGTCTAAAAGTACTTTATAAATAATACTGTTTTGTTTTATTACTGATGTGGCATGATAGTTAAAGCGCGTAATCTGATGCAGTATTCGCTCGCTCTGATATAACCGTAATGGTTGACTGGGCGTAAAACACCAAGTTACTTACTTACTGATGCAATAATCACCAAATGAAGCTACATGCATGAAATGAAAATCGGATCCTGCAGAACTGAGCGTACGTTACAACCGATTTACTAAGGCTGATGCTAAGACATGAAACAAGAGGTTAATAGGTACGATTTCAAATGATACGAAATTATGGTAAATGTGTGTTATAAAAGGATATACTACAGGACGTGAACTGATAGTACATGGTGTGTTATAAGAGGATATATTACAGGGTAGGGTATGAAATGATAGTGCATGGTGTGTTATGAAAAGATATATTACACGGTAGAGTATGAAGTGATGTACATGGTGTGTTATAAAAGGATATATTACGGCGGGGAATGAAATGATATGACGTACAAGAATGTTACTGACATTCAGAGGTAACAACGTATACTCTGCTTCGACAGAACAGAATCATGTCATCTGTTCCTCAGTCCACACATGCAGACCGATAGTCTCACGAAGTCCGAATAATTAACTAGATGGAGATGACTGACTGATTGATCGATTGAGTGAACTCCCGGTCAAGTGAACAAGTCACTCAAGGGTGAACCGCAAGTCATCAAATCACTAGTAACGGATATATTCACTGTTCGTTTAAGGCTACATTTTGCATGTTACTTTATTTTTTGAAGCGGATTTACATTAGGCCTAATATGAAGCCGTAGGTTTTGAGACTATAGCATTGGTGGAGGTCACTTACCTTGCATTAACGTGCATATCAGGTAAGAGTTAGCGTAGGCGATTCATTCTAGGTCTCTGTCGTTGCGCCTCTTTTTAATCGTGTGACGTCACTAATTCCCTTCGTTCTTTTTACATTTTTATTTTTTAATTCTGGAAGTCAGAAGGAATTCTTGGCAGTCGGTGAAACGTGCAAAGCTATATTGCAGTCTACTTCTGGCTAATGAGAGCTTGAAAGGCTCAGCAGAGGCGGAGACATTAATTCTGCGTCCGCGGTGCCCCTCAGAAAGAGACGACAAACTGTACCACTCGAACTAAGCAGACGAGGTGTTAACCTCACAGAGTAATGCATTGCTGCTTGTATTTTTCGACACTGATACCCCAGAGCCCTCCTCAACCCCCTACCACCTCCTCCCCCTTCCCCACCACCTCCTTCCCTCCCACCACCTCCCTCCGCAGTAGGGTGTGGCAGACGGAGAGAATAAGGTCTCTTCAGTTGATGATTTAATGTTTGAAGGATGTTTTCTTCTGAGCCGGGAATAGGTCAGAACAGAGCTTTTTGTGTTTTGCCTGTCACTGTGAAATTTGATTTCTACTATTCGCCATCCAGATTGAGTCAGTTTCATAGTTACCAATTCTGCTTCTTACGATGAAACAGTCTAATGTGTGTGTTGACACCGACTCTGAGCTTTACCTGCATTATGGTGAACTGCGTTCCGCTTTGATAAGACCTTCGTGTTGACTGGGTGTTAAAAAGAATATTAAGTAACTACACACACACACACACACACACACACACACACACACACACACACACACACACACACACACACACACACACACACACACACCACACCCTCTCAGACAATTAGTAAGTAAATAACTTGGTCTTTCACGCCTAGTCAACCAGTACAGTTATATCAAGGCGACCTCAAACAGCCATGTATAAAAACAGGGTATAAAAACAAACTATTACGACAAAACTGTCAGAGCTCAGGAGCTGTGTCAAAGTCGAGTTGGCCGTCATATGCTCCCCGTCCCTAATGGTTCATAAATTATGGTCTCTGTGGACATAAAGCAGAATTAAACTCGAACAAAACTGAATCTAAATCTGGACTCAGAGGGACATTTGGTAATCTTGTTAGGCTACAATGAAGTGAATTAGCACCAGTATAAGCAATCAGCAACATCCCGCTGACCACTTTCGTTGCTGGGTTTTCAGTTTTCATTATTGCTTTGTATTGTATGGTTTAGTGTGCTGCTTAAACTATAATATTTTTCTTTTTGAAAAGAAATTTTGTCTTGTCCCAGCGATTTTTTTGTCCCAGTGAAAACCACCACCCGGCCAAATCATGCAATTTCTGACCTTAGTGCAACTATGATAGATCCCTTCCCCACTCCCCCCCCCCCCCCCGCCCGCAACGTGGCTTTCATTTGCATGTGACCTTCTGCTGCTTGTAGCAGTGATCGCAGTCAAAACGTTTCCGCTAATGGTCTGTTTTAATGTATGGTTTAAAGTAGTGTGTGTTCGTCCTGATGTGACCCTATGCGGTTGGCAGTACGCTAAAATACAAGATCTAACGGGAAAAGAAAAAAAGAAAGGGGGGAAAACAAGGGGGGGGGGGGGGGGGGAGAAGAAAAAGAAACAAAGATTACTGCTAGCGTTTTAAAACGAGACCCAAACACATAGAAAGTTGAAGAGAACACTTGCAAACACTCGGAACACACCACAACAGAAGCCATGTAAGAGCATTTTGATTTCTTTTTCACCACTTAACTGTTGTTGTGTTGGTTACCCCGATAATTCGCACGCTTTGTATTGCCATTATAAACTAGCGTTCTTTTATACCGTTTATGTGTTTGCCAAGAACTAATAAGCGTTTGCAGCACATTAGCACACTTCTTCTGTTTCTTTCTTTTTTCTCACTTTTTTTCTTCTTCTTCTTCTTTTTTTGGCCCACCCTAAAGACTAGATTCGGAACAGGCAGGATAAAGCCACTGCCGAAGCTGGGCCTCGGACCTGCAGTCTTTTGATCCCGATCGAAGCCAGCAACTTAACCGCTCGGCCACACGAGCCGCCCCGTCGGCCTTACGTTGCCCGCGGCAGGCCAAGCGATGGGGAAAATGTAGGGCATCACTCAGCAAACAGCGTCACAGGGCAGAGAACGCAGCGCCTTGATCTCTGTTCAAACTGGGCCTCCCTAGGACTGTTTGGTTTCTGAGCTTCCGCTTTTCTGTATCCGGTTTGCCAAAGGTGGCTGTGGCCTGGTGTCTCCGGGCCAGTGGTGTATTCGGAAAGAGTATTTTTCCATAACCACAAACAAGAGTTATATGCGCAGGTATTGTGGATATAACTCTATTTAAAAAGAGCAGAATACTGAAACTAAATTAAAGCGAAGCAAAAATAACTAACAGAACTACGCATCTATATACAATGTAATAACAAACAAACAAGATAGTATGTAATCCGAAAAACAAACAAACAAACAACAACAAAAACACACCAAAAACACAACACACAAAACACACCCACCCACCCACCCACCCACCCACCCACACACACACACACACACACACACACACACACACACACACACACACACACACATACACACACACACACACACACACACACACACACACACACACACACACACACACACACACACACAAAAACAACACAACAACAAAAACAACAACAAAAACAACAACACACACACACACAAAAACACACACACAAGCAAACAAAAACAAAAGCAAACGAAACAACAACAACAACCAAAAAACAAAACCCAAACCAGAAACCCAAAACAACACACAGACACACACACACACATCCATGTAAAGACAGACACTTTGATTTGGTCAGTGAACCATAGTTTGACCACTACAAGATTAGTTTCCTTAATATTGTTCTTTTTTATAGACCACGAGTTGTGT
>CAUZXP010000420.1:17500-20272 GCA_963584105.1 Alviniconcha strummeri | reverse complement strand
AGGTTTTTCCCAAAAGCATTCCGACCGAGCAGAACACAGGTAAATCTCCTGGTAAATAACCCGATGGCCATGTAATGTTCATTAGGGATCCAAGGCGACCACCTCGGACATGTCAGCTAGTCGATGGCGTGACGATATCATAGTCGCGGACCTGAACTATAGAGATCATACATTAAGCGGGTACTTCAGTCTCTTGCTTGCAGCCAACACCAGGACAAAAAACAACAACAAAAAACAACAACTGACATTGCTGTAACGCCACGAGGTTTTATGACAAAAACCTCCGGGACGATGAACGTTCCGTTGCTACATAAACAGTCAGTAAACACCAGTACCTTTGAACCATATATTCCGAAGCTTATTGATTCGCCTTTCTGGCCATTCCCAAAAGAATTGGAGGGCGATTATTTAGACTGTTTAACCGTCCCGCGACCATCAACAGCAGCTGATGACCGAAGCATCTCATTGCTTTGTGTGGAATTATTAACCCCTTCACTTCCCCAGCCTGTAAAATTTCCGGGCTGAAGAGTGCACTGCAAATAGTATATCTGATGGTCCTGTATCAAATCTATTTTGTGTTCATGCGAATAAGGGGGGAAAAGGTTCTTAATGATTTACAATCTGGCACTTACGTTGGTCGAGTTTTCCGAGTGACGGCGCGGCAAACATGGCAGTGAAAGGGTTTAAAACGACGCTTCGGGTAGGGGACTGAATTAACTGCTAGCCCAGATCTGCATGTGTAGCATGTGTAGGTGATTTTCGGGATGAGTGTCTGGGGACTATCGTCATTAAGACCCCAGTTTACTTTTCCGGTTGCAATTTAAACGGATGCATACCACGTCATATTCACCCTGTCTTCACTTTAGCACTAATAGGGTTATAGTCTCTTCACAATCAACCCCCTTTCCTCAACCATGTACGTTATAAAAATCTGAAACAGGAATGACTGCTAGCGTTCTTAAACAAGATCCAAACGCATGAAAGGTTCAGAAGAACGCCACTTATTAGGACAGAACACAAAATGCGAATTTTCGGGGGTAATTCCGAAATGATTTTTCCAAGCACTGGACAGGGAAAACAATGCAGCTCAACCAAAAATAGACAGGTGGCTTAGCTGTCCATCTCATTTTCATTTTTCTTTTTTTTTTCTTTTCTTTTTTACCGTTCAACTGTTGTTTAAATGTGTGTGTGTGTGTGTGTGTGTGTGTGTGTGTGTGTGTGTGTGTGTGTGTGTGTGTGTGTGTGTGTGTGTGTGTGTGTGTGTGTGTGTGTGTGTGTGTGTCAGTGTCAGTGTGTGTGTGTGTGTGGTGTGTGTGTGTGTGTGTGTGTGTGTGTGTGTGTGTGTGTATGTGTGTGTGTGTGTGTGTGTGTGTGTTGTGTGTGTGTGTGTGTGTGTGTGTGTGTGTGTGTGTGTGTGTGTGTTTTAGCTTAATAAAGGAGATTACTCCGAAGATTCTCATGCTGTGTTTTGTCCTAAAAATAGTATTCTTTAATTTGAACCGTTTATGTTGTTTCGGTCGTGTAAGTTATAGTAGGGGCAGAACATTGTATAAATTATACCAAACAAACTTTTTTTCCACTAAAATTAGTCTGACAGGTCAACAAGGAACAGCTTGGTAACTCCGGATAACTCAATGTCCGCGGAATGCCGATCTATTGAGAGCAGAAAGCTTCCATATTCAGTCGCAAAATGTGATCACAACGATTCTAAAAGAGAAGAGGATGTACAAACAACACCCGAACTAACAGTTACATGCTCACACCGCATCCTTGACGAGCAACGACAACAACAACAATAACAACAACAACAATAACAACAACAACAACGACGACGACAACAGCAGCAACAGCAACAACAGAGAACCGCTCCCTCCCCCCACCCCCCCCCCCAACAGAAAACCACCACCATCACCACCACCACCACAAAACCAACAACAACATCAACGACAACAACAACAACACACGGCTGTGCCAGTCGGCCTGTTTCCTGCTCTTTAGTCAGCAGCAGTGGGATACCTGATACCCCTGCTGCCGGTCAGCGGCTATAAACATTCCTTTCCCTGCCTCTCTGGCACTCTGGCATTCCCCTCTGTGCAGCATAGTAACATGTGTGTTCTGCTCCTAACTTTACAGTGTTATATTGCTTGATACAAAGTTTTCCTGAACAAGCTATTCATGTGAGTGGATTGTGTTTTGTTTCTGCAACAGGACTATGTAATACTTTTTTTGTTTTTGTTTCTTTGACATTTGTGTGTATTGCGGCCACAGGAATGAGAGTCCAGATTTGGTTTGTGTATCATGTGATAAAGTACTAAAATGGATGGAACTGACCACTCTGAAGAACTGCATTTGGAGAGACTCAATGCTTTGTGTAGACTTTGTGGAAGAAAAAAGGCTTTTGATGACCGAGAGATTATACTGTGCTAGACATATGCCACAGAACTTTCTGCTTTTCATCAAACTGATTACCTTATCTGACACAGCATCCACATATTCAGAACATTATATAGGCCTTGTTACATGCGTTTGATGGGATTAAAACGCTCCAAAGTTCCATCAGGCTTTACACTGCAAGCAGCAAAAGAGGACATAGGTAAGTCGTCCAGCATTTGGAGTGAATTTAATTCTCTCATATCTGCAGATCAGTGCTCTGTGTGAGCCCAGGTTTATAACCAAACTGACAAAGGGTGGACGACCCACAAAACCAAAACTAGGGGGGAAAAGAAGTGCAACGGTTTCAGAAGCAGACTGTGACGCTGACAGAAAAAACAA
>CAUZXP010000420.1:5000-7500 GCA_963584105.1 Alviniconcha strummeri | reverse complement strand
AAATCAGTATGACACGCGTATTGCCTGTTTGGAGTAATTCGTCTTGCATTTCTGTATCTTGAGACATAATACAATGGAAGCTATAGTGATGTATACCACATAGATTTGTGGACATATATTTTATGGCTGGAACTAGTATATGACAGTATATAATGACTTCAACATCGGAGACCTGAACGCTGCATCCATTTTACAGGAACCGGCCATCAGGTACAGGCTCAAACGGGAATTGGAAAATCTGAATGAAACATTATTCAACGTGTTCGAACTTCTCTGGAAGGGAAGAAGACATCACTCAGTGAGCTAGCTGAACGGCTAAAAAACAAAACAAAAAAACAAACAAACTGGTTTTGCAACACCGATCGTCAAAACAATGGCCATTACATCGACTTACGGGCTACAGGCGACTGACTATTCAACTTTACGAGAAGTACACCAACCACTGTTCAGCGACAGCTTCATGTCACCTCGAATAAGCCAATCGCTGACCAGCGAAAGCTCCGATCCATCACTAATGCAACAATCACTGACAACCGACAACTCAACGGTCCCACCAAGACCTCCATTGAGTGCTATGGACACGCTGTTCGTGTGCGTGGTGAGCGTGACGTCATTTCTGTCCATCCCCAGTTGTGTCGTCATTATCGCCATGCACGTCATGTGGTCCGAGTTGCGCACCGTGGGTCGCAGTATGCTGGTGCAGTTGAGTGTGGCGGACCTGCTCACCGCCATCGGAAACCTCATGGGGGTTATGTGGTTCCTATTCAGGTGAGTATTTCTGACCTTCCTAACGGCTTAGACAAACTCATGGGGATTATGCGGTTCCTCTTCAAGTGAGTATGGCAGACTTGCTCACTGCACTCGGAAACCTCAAGGGGTTTATGTGGTTGCTCCTCAGGTTAGTATGGCAGACCTGCTCAATGCACTCGGAAACCTCAAGGGATTTATGTGGTTGCTCCTCAGGTGAGTATGGCAGACCTGCTCAATGCACTCGGAAACCTCATGCGAGTTATGTGGTTCCTTTTCATGTGACTGTGGCTCAGGTCTCAGGAGCTGTGTGAAAGTCGAGGCGGCCGTCCTGGGCTCCCTGTCCCAAATAGTCCTAAAACAAAACTAACTAAAAAACAAACAAACATCAAAACTAGCCTCTGCGGATATAAAGCAACACTGAAGTGGCGGACCTGCTTACCGCCCTCGGAAACCTCACGGTGGTTATCTGGCTTCTCTTCAGTTGAGTGTGGCTAAGAGCTTAGTAGCTGTGTGAAAGTCGAGGTGGCCGTCCTGGGCTCCCCGTCCCTAATAGTCCTTATGGTCTCTGTGGACGTAAAGCAACATTGGACTTGAGTGTGGCTGACCTGCTTATTGCCCTCGGAAACCTCATGGGGGTTATGTGGTTCCTATTCAGGTGAGTGTGGTTGACCTGCTCACCGCACTCGCAACCGTCAAGGGGATTGTGCGATTCCTCCTCAGGTGAATGTGGCTGACCTTCCTGCTTTGACAAACTCATGGGGTTATGTAGTTCCCCTTCAGGTGAATATGGCTCATCTGCTCACCGACTTCGGAAACCTCATGGAGATTACGTAGTTCCTCTTCAGGTGAGTGAGGCTCAGAGTTCAGGAGCTGTGTAAAAGTCGAGGAACCCGTCCTTTGCTCCTTGTCCCTGATAATCCTTTAAAAAAAATCTAGCCTCGGCGGACGTAAAGCAACAGTGAACTTGAGTGTGGCTGACCTGATCGCCGCCCTTGGAAACTTCAAGGGGATTGTGTAGTTCCTCTGGAGATGAGTGTGGCTAAGAGCTCAGGAGCTGTGTGGAAGTCGAGGTGGCCGTCCTTGGCTCCCCGTCCTTAATAGTCCTTTTGATCTATGTGGACGAAGAGCAACATTAAAGAACAGAGCTCAGGAGCTGTGTGGAAGTCGAGGTGGCCGTCCTGGGCTCCCCGTCCCTTATGGTCTCTGTGGACGTAAAGCAACGTTGAACTTACGTGTGGCTGACCTGCTCACCGCCCTCGAAAACCTCATGGGGATTGTGTGGTTCCTATTCAGGTGAGTGTGGATGACCTACTTAACGTCTTTGACAAATTCATGGGGATTATGTTGATCCACTTCAAGCGAGTACGGCAGACCTGCTCACCGCCCTCAGAAACCTCATGGGGGTGTGTTGCTCCTATTCAGGTGAGTGTGGATGACCTACTGACGTCTTTGACAAGCTCACGGGCGTTATATGGACCCACTTCAGGTGAGTGTGGCTTACCTGTTTACCACACTCGGCAACCTTATGGTGGGTATGTGGCTCATATTGAGGTGAGTGTCGATAACTTTCCTAACGTGTTTGGCAGCCTCATGGATATTATGATGATCCTCTTCATATAATTAATATATGATCTATCCAACGTCTTCGGCAACCTCATGGAGTTACATATATTATTAAGATTGCATTCAGGTGAGTGTGGTGACCTATCCACCTAGCCTCTTTGACAACTTCATGGGGGTTATGAGGTTC
>CAUZXP010000419.1:16709-32640 GCA_963584105.1 Alviniconcha strummeri | reverse complement strand
CCAAAGCTCATGTTTTGGGGCTTCGTGTAGCTCTGTATAACTGTATGTGCCCGCTGCCTTCCCTCTGACCTAACTGAATCAAGACAGTTTGTGGATAACATTGTAGAATAACAGACTGATGATATTAATGTTACAGACACTTTTTGTCTTCGTCATAAACTATATACAGATGGGGGGGGGGGGGGGGGGGGGCAAACCAAAACAACCACTAAACAGATTACAGAAAGAGGAAAGGACAGTCAAGGAATGGACCTGTCTTGTAAATGTTGTACTCAGTAACTACTTAACTGGCCTCCCTAAAAAGAAAACTGAGGTACGAACTTAACGGGGAGATGGGAATGACAGGATGTTGACCAAAACCTCTTTCCAAACCAAGTGTATTAGCAAGTATATTCTACGAAACTTGGTGACTGGCGGCTGGTAATAAACAAATTACCATGGATGAAAATGTTCATTTTAAAACAACGCTTTTTGAACAGCACAGTACAAAACAGTGCACATTTTCGTGATAGACCCATTTTTCAAACGACAAACGGATAAACTAACGCTTATACCACAAGTAAACGCAGAGAAGATAACAATATCTATATATATAAAATCATGTGAACATGCATTCAGATGATGTTCTGCAATATAATAATAGATATAGATATATTGATATAGATATAGATAGATAGATAACGGAGTCAAAAAGTGGCAAAAATAAATTCATCTGAATGTATGTTCACATCAGGCCCTGGATATTTCTATTTCTGTATCGTGTTGGACGTGACGCTCTGACATCCAACACTCAGTCTGATGGATTGGACCACAAGCCCCAGAGATCTCCTAGGTGTTACTACGAGCACTGGAGCCCCCTGTCTCTCATGTTTGGACGTGGGCTTTTAGGGTGGGGTGTTTTCCCCACCGCCCCCTGCCTCCCTCCCCCCCGCCTCCACCCACCCACTCCGTTCCCTTGCTCTCCGTTCCCTGCAGTTCCATCGGAAATCTCAGATCTGCGGTTTCAACAGAAGTCAAAACTGGCGTGATGAAATAATTCTATATTTGTGCTTTGTGTACGGTTTTGGAGTTTGGATTTGGAAATTGGCATGGCTATTCTCGGAGAAAGTCGATCAGTCTGTGCACTGTTAATTCTATAGCGTTGCTGGATGTTCTGCTGAGATTTTGTTGTTGTTGTTGTTTGTTTGTTTTAATAGAACAATGCTGTTGTTGATCATTTTGTTCCCTGCTGATACTGTACCTCCAAAGTGTGGTCAGTAGATGAACAAATAAGCACCTGATATAGATGTGTAGCCATGAAAAGAACTTCAGACTAACTAAAAAAATAAATTAAAAAAAAAATCCGAATGAAAATTTATAAAATCTGACGGATAAGTAAGTCGATCATGAATATTTAAGCTGAGTAAATCATTTGTAAAGTATACTAGTAACAAGTCTTGGAAATGAATAGTAAAGGAATAAACTGCAAACGATTGGGTAAAAATCCAGTTAACCAGATATATGCGTATTAGTGATTTGTAAATCAATATACATTTTGAAAATAATCGAAGAAAATGTTAAAAATTCAGGTTAAAGTGACTTCAATCCAGACAACAACGCCAACCCCAATCCGCAACCAATTTTTTTAAACGCACGGAGACAGAGACAGACACACACGCACGCACGCACGCACGCACGCACGCACGCACGCACGCACGCACGCACGCACGCACACACACACACACACACACACACGCACACACACACACACACACACAGACAAAAACAAACAAAAATATCACAACAAACGACTGAAAGTGTGAAAATTTATCAACTTGTATCCTCTCTGATAAGGACCAATAAAAAAATAAAAAATAGTAAAAGAATTACAATAACAAACGGCATAAATCTGGTGTGTGAAAGACTGGGAACAAGCAGGTGTACGGAAGACAATTAAATTTTTTGTACGAGTACATAAAAACCATGAGAGAAAGCCTAAATTTGTGAACCCTTCAGTCAGCTGATAAGGCAACGTTGGGAAAACTTCTGAGAGACGGGGTGGAGCGCACATGGGCTTTTCCGAGCACATAGATACCATCTTGAACTGAACTGAACTGGTAAAAAAAAAAAAAAAAAAAAAAAAACTCAACAATCAAAAAGTCGATCATCTAAAATACAGCAACAAACACGAACAGAGCTAATACGGGAAAGGTTATAAGTTGATTCTATACTATCATTTTCTCATTATCGGACAGCAATAACAGATAATATACACAAACAAATGATTAAATGAACAAGCACAAGAATGATAAAAGAATGAATGCAACTGTTATGAATATATATGAAATAAAAAAATTAACCGAATGCACTGGAGGAACCAATGACTGAAGGAATAAATACATAAAATTAAAAAAATAACGAAATAAAGGAAAATTCTCTCGTGGAGTTTATGTACCTTGTATTTACACGCATGCCAGGTGAGAGTTACCGTAGGCGACTCAGGTCTTTGTTGTTGTACTTGTGTTACATATTTCGAGTGCTAATTAACTCCCTTGTGTGTTGAATTAATTTTACATTTACTTCAGGGATGCTTATTATAGTTTCAGTCTCTCTCTCTCTCTCTCTCTCTCTCTCTCTCTCTCTCTCTCTCTCTCTCTCTCTCTCTCTCTCTCTCTCTCTCTCTCTCCCCCCACCCCCCCGGCCTTCGCTTCCTCTCTCCCTTTTAATTATTATCCTGCCATCATTTTTGAGCACATAGCCTAACAATCTCCCTCTACATCGAGTCTGTAATTCAAAAACAAATGTTAGCCGAATCCACCGGGTCGTACATTATCTCATTTTGAACGTCTTACATATAAATACAAAAATCTTAAACAAGAATGCTAGCGTTCTAAAAGAAGATCCAAACACAAGAAAGGTTGAAAAGGACGCCCAAAACACATGCTGCTAGCGTTCTTAAAGAAGACCCAAACACAAGAAAGGTTGAAAAGGACGCCCAAAACACATACTGCTAGCGTTCTTAAAGAAGACCCAAACACAAGAAAGGTTGAAAAGGACGCTCAAAACACATGCTGCTAGCGTTCTTAAAGAAGGCCCAAACACATGAAATTAAAAGGTTCAAAGGAACGCTATTAATAAGGGCAAAACATCTGTTGCATGTTGTATTTTGTCGTAATAAATCGTAACAATAATACATAACATTCACATAGCGCCTAATCCAACCAGACTGGCTCAAACCACTTCACAATTCAAAACAACAATGAACGTCACAATCAAAACATGAAATATGCATACACCAGACAATTGAATATTTTTATGTAAACGACGAGCCAGAAAGCAAATTTCTCTACGCAGAGACAATACAGTTGCATCGTATTGTGTTGTATTGTACTGTAGCCAACGCCATCAGCAAATGCTTTCATAAAGAGAATTATGTCTAAACCAAAGAAAGGAAACGCTATGATGTTGTAGATTGATTTTTTCTTTAAAAAAATAAATATTTCTAGTGTTTATTTGACAGATTCTTTATTGATAACTATTTTAAAAGCCATCCATTCAATTATTTGAAATAGTTTTCTTAATATGCGTTATGGTGCGGTAGTTTGTTTTTTGCTTTTTTGTTTGTTCGTTTGGTGTGTGTGTGTGTGCGTGTGCGTGCGTGCGTGCGTGCGTGCGTGCGTGCGTGCGTGTGTGTGTGTGTGTGTGTGTGTGTGCGTGTGCGTGCGTGTGCGTGTGTGTGTGTGTGTGTGTGTGTGTGTGTGTGTGTGTGTGTGTGTGTGTGTGTGTGTTTAGTGGGCTAGGGCTGGGGATTTTCTGTTCTTCCTTCGTGCTTACTCGCTTCGTTAGTTGGTTAGTTTCGTGTTTTTTCCTTCTTGTTTTCTGCCTTTTCATGGCAGCCTAAGCTCAGTGGACTATAACTATAATTGTTACAAGTTGTCAATGTCAGTCTGTTAACCCCTACCCCTAACGCCGCCCTCAGCCTTATTCTCCTGTGGCCAACACAGACCAAATGGGAACCACCCGAGTGCCGGTTGCCCGTGAACCTTTCCTTATTCTCCTGTGGCCAACACAGACCAAATGGGAACCACCCGAGAGCCGGTTGCCCGTAAACCTTTCCTTATTCTCCTGTGGCCAACACAGACCAAATGGGAACCACCCGAGTGCCGGTTGCCCGTGAACCTTTCGTCGACAGTTGTCAAGAAAGCGGCGTTAAAATCAACATTTCACTTCAAGGGGTAACCACTCGGCGGGACAATGTTTGGACTGGGGGACAAAGGTCCGCCAGAAAGCAACATGGCGAACATCACCGCTACAATACCTCGTGGTCCTGAAGGCGTCTCTAGCGTCTGAGTTCTTTCTCAAGGCACAAACAGACGAAAATCAAAAACTGAAAGCGTCCACCTTGTCCCGCCTTTAAAAGCAGAACATGACGGAAAGGTTATTCTGGGGGCGGGGATAGCTCAGTGGTTAGAGCACCGGACTCGTGATTGAAAGGTCGCGGGTTCGAATCCCTGCTGGAACGGCGGGAGAATTTTCTTCTCCAGGTTCGACTTTCTGTGCTGACTCTTATTTCGGTATCCGTTCCACCCCCGTGTTACCACAGTAGCACGTAAAAAATCCCGGTCATTCTGCCAAAAGTGCAGGTGGCAGGTTACAGCTAAACACGCATACACCTTACGTATGTGGATTTTATTGAACCGTGCTTCGGCATTGGTCACAACTTGTCCCTAATATGTCAAATGACATCTGAGGACATTAAGCATCAACTCATCATCAAAGGTTATTCAAGCGAGTAAATCGGGTTCTCTCTCTCTCTCTCTCTCTCTCCTCTCTCTCTCTCTCTCTCTCTCTCTCTCTCTCTCTCTCTCTCTCGCTTTGTTTCTTTATAAAGCATTCAGCAGAAGGAAAACCCTGCCATCATGAAGACTTTAAATGTGCATTATGAACGTTATTATAATATTATCCTTTGCATTAGCATTCGCTCCCATCTTGTTTATTTGCAACATTCCAACGTCAGTAATTTGTTTTTCTGTGTGTGCATTGTCTTATAAGGTTTATTGTTCTTACACCCCTTTAAATGGGGCTATGGCCTTACTGAATACAATTTCCGTATTCCGTATTCTCTCTCTCTTCTCTTCTCTTCCCTTTTCTTCTTTTCTCATCTTTTCTTCCGAAGGCAAACGAAAATATAGAACTTCATCGGTAAACCGATGAAAAAGTAATCATGGTGCTTAACGTCCACAGAAACCGTGAGTTTTTTTAGGGACGGGTACCGATGAAAGAATTATCAGCCTAGATTACCAAAACTATGGTATTTCACGGTTTAGGTGTTTTGTTATGTTTTCAATTGTTTTCTTTTCTCCCAACTCTTTTACTTTCGTCTTCTTTCTTTTCTTCCTTTTTTTTTTTTTTTTTTTTTTTCTTTCCTTTTTTGGTGGTCTCCATTTTCCCACCACGCCACCTTTTTCTGCCTTTTTTTTTTTTTTTTTTAACCCTCCAAGCCAACCTTCGCGAAGAAAAGACAGCTCGGAATTTCAAGAGACGCGCAGCCTTTAGAAAAGCGACAACGTTGGAGGACTTACCCATTGTAGACACGGCGGCCAGCCTGCGGGCAGGTCTTAGAGGCGGGGGGAGGTGGCGAGGACAACGACTGAGGTGTGAACAAATACAGTGAAGGGGCGAATTAAATCACATAACACGCTAAAGTAGAGAGCCCCCACCGCCCGCCCACAATGGCCCGTGAGGAGCTGGAAGCGAAAGATGTTTCAAGGCTGGGGCCTTGGTGGATCCGGGGGCCTGTTTACAATTATGGCAAATTAGCCTCGCTACTCGCTTCCTCATACAAACAGCGCCTACCCGCAGGCCACAGTCAGCCTGGCTTGGGAAGATTTGGGGTGGTTGGAAGAAAAGAAGGGGTGGACGTCGGGTGGAAGGGTACCGCCCGTGTAATTTGGCGGCTACCTGAGGTCTTGCTGTGACTTCAGCATTTTATCCTACCTGGCTGCCTTGTCTAGTTCGCCTGTCCTAGTGTTCCGCCTCGCTGTTTGGAAGAAAATGAAGACGATGATAATGTCCGTGATAACAATGATGGATAGATATGGCAATAACAACAACAGCAACAACGTCACGGAAGCATTTTTATGGTAATAACTACAACAAGAACAAGGGTTTTGCGTTTCTGCGTTTTATCTTATTTTTCATTAATCTCATGGTCATGATTTTATGATAAATTCTGACGGACATAGCATCAACCCCTTTAGGCTAACCGCCCTCCCGGCAAGAAAAAAGGAGAGAAGAAAACAACAACAACAGCAATAACAACAAAATTAATGAGTGCAAGAAGAAGAACAAGCGGAAGGAATACAATGAGCACATAGCAAAAATCGGAACTAGATTACAACCTATCTCTGCATTTACTGCGCGCCAATTTGCTTCTTCTTCTGTTTTGTTGTTGTTGTTGTTGTTGTTGTTGTTGTTGTTGTTTTCTCAGAAGGTGGACCACTTCAAAATGTGATCCATAGGGACAACAGCAGTAACATGTTTTTATTATACACATACTCGTGCGTGTGTGTGTGTGCGTGCGTGCGTGTGAGTGTGCGTGAATGCGTCCATGTGTGTGTGTGTGTGTGTGTGTGTGTGTGTGTGTGTGTGTGTGTGTGTGTGTGTGTGTGTGTGTGTGTGTGTGTGTGTGTGTGTGTGTGTGTGTGTGTGTGTGTGTGTGTTTCTGTCTGCAGACACAAATACTTGTATAAAGATAACGCCCTTTTTTTTTCTTTTCTTTTTTTACACAGGCGCCCAGGCCACTGCTTAATCGCACACGGTATTTACAAGCATCTCAAGATAAGTTCTTCCACCCTTGAAAAGTCTGGCCGCGGAGAACTGCTCATGCATTGGTCATCATTCCGTCACACGGCGGAGGGCCTGCGATGGAGTGACGGGCCTTGGAGAGGTTACGGGCCTTTGGAGGAGATAATCTGCAGGCAGCGTCCACCCAACGTCAGTCTCCGTGAGTCAGCAGCCTACAGGAGCGTGCAAAGTTTTAAGTAACTGTTCGGCACAATGGGAACGGTCAACTGAACGCCGGGGGTCAAGTGTACACGATTCAGCTTTGTCTGTATCGGGTTGGCTCACACTGCCTTGGAGTGTGTGTGTGTGTAACGAGGACGCCCAAGGTTCGTGCAAGTCTGTGGACGTAAAGCAACACTGAACGAACGTTCGTGGAAGTTCAACCAGGAACATTTGCTCAGTCTTGAAGAAGAAGAAGAACAAGAAAAATAAGAGGAGGCGGAGGAAAAAACAAACAGAAGAAGAAGAATTAGTAATTTCTTGGATTTTAACGAGCCGTCAACGGTACATGGTCTACCCGAGGATAAACAACACTGTTTTAAATTGCTTTAAAAAAACAAAAACAGCTTTTATCTACATCAAGGCGAAACACAAAAGGTTGGGTCACAGCTGTGGAAAAAAGAGGAGGAAGAAGACGGAAGAGGAAGAATAAGAATCACTCTTCCTTCAACTCTGTCGCAAAGACCGCGTTGCAACTTTCGAAAATGAGCAGGTGTAGCTGGGGAAATAATGTGTAGACCAGGCTGTGGGAATTAGCAGAGACCTAGGGCAGCATAGACCTGTGGGAATATAGACCTGTGGGAACATAGACCTGTGGGAATATAGACCTGTGGGAACATAGACCTTTGGGAATATAGACCTAGGGGAATATAGACCTGTGGGAATATAGACCTGTGGGAATATAGACCTAGGGGAACATAGACCTGTGGGAATATAGACCTAGGACAACATAGACCTGTGGGAATATAGACCTTTGGGAATATAGACCTAGGGGAATATAGACCTGTGGGAACATAGACCTGTGGGAATATAGACCTGTGGGAACATAGACCTGTGGGAATATAGACCTGTGGGAATATAGACCTAGGGGAACATAGACCTGTGGGAATATAGACCTGTGGGAATATAGACCTAGGGGAATATAGACCTAGGGGAACATAGACCTAGGGGAATATAGACCTTTGGGAATATAGACCTAGGGGAATATAGACCTGTGGGAATATAGACCTAGGGGAACATAGACCTAGGGGAATATAGACCTTTGGGAATATAGACCTAGGGGAATATAGACCTAGGGGAATATAGACCTGTGGGAACATAGACCTTTGGGAATATAGACCTTTGGGAATATAGACCTAGGGAATATAGACCTAGGGGACTATAGAGGGAACATGCTCACCACGCAGAAGAATGACTTAGCAGTACCGGCACATGTAAAAATTGAGACAGCGCAGAAAAGAGAAGAAAGGAAAAAAGACCGGGAGGAAAATTACACTGGATGGACCATTTCCAGATAAGCCATTCAGCTGGTAATTCGATAGTTAATAAATGAATGAATGACAATTTTTATGTGGCGCATGGAAGCGTCCACACAAGACCTTGCGTGTTCACAGAGCCAAATACACACAGTGTATATATGTAGACTGTCATAAGTTTAAATTGCTAAAAAAAAAAAATATATAAAAAAAGAAGTTAAAACTAGTAAAGACATTTACACCAATAAAGTACAAATAGCCCCTGCCTACCTACCCCCTCCCGAAAGTGCAGTTATACGTAGTAGCTAAGTGTAAAAATATGTACAGAGTTGAATCAACAACTACAATACTACTACTACTACTAATAATAATAAATTCAGTTAATTAAGGTCATGTCAGTCATACAGTTTCATCCAAGGATGGACAAACTTCTCTCGTGTCTCAAACCGCACACAAGTCATGCAAGAAGCCCAATCTAAGCATAGAACACAACACTGCAAGTCTTAGTAACAATTGTCGACAATGACACAAAGAAGACTAAACAGATACAAACATCAGCAGATTCAATCGGAAAGGATTAAACACCCCGACGTGTGATTTTCAAAACAAAGAAGGCCGCACAGAATTACAGATCAGCATATTAAATCCTTTCCCAACAGAACAAGATCGATCGTTAGCTCGTGCGTGACGATGCAAACACGCACGAGTCATGTTCCTGCCACGCACGTGAAGACTGTGGAACAGCAGTAACCAGGACGGCACTACAGCTAACCTTGCACCCAAACAGTCGCATGCGTACGAAGTGAAGCAAACCGGAGAATATCACTACATATATATATATATATATGGTGGGAATATATACAGAAAAGCGTCAATCAATCAAGCAAACCAGGAAATGAGCCAAAAAGAACAATAAAAAGTATCTGTGGGTAATTTTGTTTTTGCTGCTGTTGTTCTTTGTTTGCTTGTTTGTTTGTTTTTAAGAAAGGAGGGGGGGGGGGGGGGGGTAAGTGCCCGACCAACATCAGTCTGCTTTAAGACTTGGAGGTTCATGGGTCGATGGTCTATCACAGAGAGATTCGTGTAGCCTACTGAGCTACGGTATGTAGCCTAGGCCTACACATGGTGTTAGGTTTCATTCCTTGTGCTTCTTTACGCATAATTATATGAGAATTTGTTCCCTTTTATTAATTTGTTGTGTTTTGTGTGTTTGGTCGGTTGGTTGGTTGTTGTTTGTTTTTTGTTTTTGTGTGCATTTTGGAGAAAGAGAGAGAGCGCAAAATGAAAATGAACCTCCTCCAAAAAGACTATTTCAACAATAGTTTGAACCTTACCCATCATGTCCCTCACACAACCCCTATCCTCTTTTACCCAATACCCCGACATGTACCCTGTCCATACAGACGGGAACAAAACTGACAAAAAAGACAGCTAGTACAAAAAAGTAGCCTTTTCTCCTCAGATAACTCGCGCAGATGACGGCAGATTCAGGCCTGTCTTCCGAAGATAAGAGCTCTCCTCGCCACAACAGCAGCACACACAGTTGCAAGGAAACCGCGCCACAAAGCACCACCCCACGTCGACGCAAGGGGTAAAAAAAAATGAGATGGCACTCGAGAGTGAAAACGGGAGGAGGAGAGGGAGGAACTGGGAGGATCAGGGCGGGCAGAAGGAGGAAAAGCGAGAGGGCATCAGAATTAGCAACATGATGGGGGGATGCCCGCGACCATCTCTTCGCTGCCTCTAATGGAAAATCTATACAATGTGGAGACACTCTTCGGCAATGGTCGAGGTCCTCACTGGTTTTTTTTTTTTTTTTTTTTTTTTTTTAGCCTCCCCTTCCTGGGATGAAATCCCCGGCATGACGCTCAGAGTAAACGAAGGTGGAAATAGCCTGTTAGGTCTCCACAAAGAAACAATCTTTTTTCGAGTGATGGTGTTCTTATACATCTTGGTTTAGGATGGCGATTTTTTTCTTTCCTTCTTTTTCTTAGGACTGCATTGTGTATGTTATAGGGACTGTTGATGTTTACATTACTTTATACGTTTACGGGGTGTCTTTTTAATGACGTTACGTACAATCTGACTTTTCTTCTGGGTAAACAGACATATGTACCGCCCCACCCGCCATATACACACACACACGCGCGCACGCATGCACGCACGCACGCACGCACGCACGCACGCACGCACGCACGCACACACACACACACACACACACACACACACACACACTTGACCTTGCGTTATAGAGACAGATAGACAGACAGACAGATATTTTGCAAATTCGTTTCATAAATTTCCTCTAGCCTAAACATTTCATTACGGCTGATGCAACAGAACATTTCACAAAAAATCACGAACACCATGTGGAACTCTATGACTATTAAAACAGCAGCTTTGCTACTGCAGCAGCTCAAAGCCGCTCAGAATCCTTGCACCTAAAGAACATGTGTTTTGTCAGCTGCTGAAGAGTATGTGGTGGTAAACCCATCTAGTAGCCATCACTGACTACAACTACTAGGCAGAACTGGGACCATGAACAGCCATTATCTTTCACTTCGGCAGACAGCGTCATGTCCCAATCGTTTCATCTTCGGCCAGACTTTCACCGCTCGGAGCAAGTCGAGGTTTCAGACGTTCTGGCAGCGAATCTGAACTTGGAGAGTCTGATTGTATGTGGCGGCAGGGGCAGACCATTAATAACGTGGTGAGAGCTCCCCGATGGTCTCCCCTGACCATTGTTGCCCATAATTCCTAAATAGTTGACTGCAAGGCAAAAATCACCCAAAATCACCGCGCCCTCGCTTTGAAATCCCGTCTCGGGTTCCTCGGAGGGCCGATTAAACTATCCAGTTTCCTCGCCTGGAAATATGATTAAAGTGTCCATGCCCCTTTCCCTCAAAATCCACACAAGGACTGTGTAAAGCTCAGGACGACTGCCGCAGCGGAGGAAGAACTTGGAACCCACGTGCCCTGCGCTCATCTCGCTGAACTTTCAGTTTAAGGTTGTTGGGGCCAAGGGAGATAAATTCGCCAATTATTGCCCACGTATCATGGGGAGAGAAGTCGGGGTCTTCGTGTCGGATGAGAGCGAGTGGAAGATACATCAGGCGAGAGCAGAAGCATTATGAACGTAATGGGGACCTTTTCACCTGATCTGATTTCACGGAATACGCTCATAAATTTGACACACAGAGGGGGAGCATGTAATGGCAGCATCACTGTGTGGTTTATAACAGGGAAGCCGGGAGGAGACGGCCAATGTGAGCCGGTTTGGCCTAGCGGTAAGGCGTTAGGCTGGTAAGCAGAGGGACTTCGGTTCGAATCCGCTTCGGCTCTCATTTTTTCGTTGTGGTCTGTGGACACTGTGTTGTGACTTTGTCCCTCACATTAAAATGGCTCTCATCGGTGCCCATCTTAATGCAGAAGTCATTCTTGTGGTGACAGTGTAGCGATAGGACTGCTATATAATCTGCGTCTCCCCCGCTCCGCACCTGCACCTCCTTCCGCCGCCTTCTCCCCCGTCCCTAATAAGCCTTATGGTTTCTGTGGACGTTAAGCACCATGTTTACTGACTTACTGGAGGGGGCAGAGACTAGATGAAACTCTTCCTCAAGACGAATCCTTCAAAAATGCCTTGGTCCCGATCGTGAAGCCCTGTGAACAAATTCTCTCCATACAAGACGTGTGAAGGAAAACGAGACTCAGTACTAATTGGACTCAGTTCGTGACTGTCCACCCTTCTCGAAAACCATCCGATATTCTGTTTGAGAATCACAGACTGATCAGGGCTAAAGGACAACAGGTGTGCTTTATGGTTTCACGGACTGGAGGATATTTCTTGGCTAGAAATTGCTTCTTCAGTCTCAGTTCACCGAGAAAGGTTTCAAGAAAACCGATCTGTTTTAACAGAGTGTGGGGTAACTGTTGTTTTTATTTACTCTAGGCTAGATATTTCTCTGTGGGGAAGGTGTAGAAAGGAAAAGAAAGAAAGAAAGAAAAATGGTGTGTGTGTGTGTGTGTGTGTGTGTGTGTGTGTGTGTGTGTGTGTGTGTGTGTGTGTGTGTGTGTGTGTGTGTGTGTGTGAGAGAGAGAGAGAGAGAGAGAGAGAGAGAGAGAGAGAGAGAGAGAGAGAGAGAGAGAGAGAGAGAGAGAGAGAGAGAGAGAGAGAGAATATCACTTGATGGACTTTTGGTCCTTTGCAATAACGTTAATATTTTCGCTCAGGAGGTTGCGGTACGCTTTAGTGTTAACCGACAAATAACGTCCTGCTTAATTATCAAGATGTCTTCTCCTTCGGTTGACTCACTCGGAGTCAACGGCCGTGAAGACCACGACGTTAGCAATTACCAGCGTTTATGTCACACTATCGATGGACATTTTCCTCCTAAAAGTTTCCTCATCAGCACAGAGCCAATTAACAGCAAGAAGTACCAATTTGCTGACGACACCTAAGACAAACTCCAGAACGATCGACTGCACGATTACCCAGTTTCGGAGTGTCAGAAACAACACCTCCGTCGCAATTCAAAATGCACAAAATTAGACTTCTTCTCCTGACGCCGAAGCAAACTTCCTGCACGCTGGAGATCATTAAGACCTTTCGCAACCCGGACTAGGTCCCAAATTACAGGTTTTCGTGATTCCGTGGCTTCTAACGTTTCCAGACGTACTCTGTTCCTTCGTTAAGACTTACAGTCCCTGGCATGATTCCCGAAGTCGTGAAGACGCACCAAGTTCAGTTCCCACGGGTGAAGCAGCAGACGAAAAGGAAGCAAGGGAAGGGGGTGGGGGTGGGGGAGTGGGGGGTACTCCGACTGTTAAACTATGGGGAAGCGCTGCAATCGACTGCAATCTAAACCCGCGACTAATGATAGCCCACACCGTCCTTCGCCATTGTCCCTGGCTCCTGTCTAAGTTGTCGGACTTTTGGGAAAGATGGCGCTTTGCGGAGCAAGAGACAGCAGTAAATAATGTTCACACATCAGCCCAGTCCTCTTGCACCTCCGTCTTGAGGTGTGCGCGAGGTGTTGGTTTCACGTGCCGTCTGTGAGGAAGGAAGTGTGAGGTACATCGACACACTATCTCCCTGAGAAAGGTTCTAGACCTGAGGGTCAGTTCCTGAAAGCTTGGAGCTGGTCGTGTGTGTCTAATCTAGGTCTTCGACTGGCACCGAGAAGTAGGCTACAGTAGTCTAGTGGATTGGCTGGTTGGTATCACAATCAGTTGGTCGGCAGCACGAAAGATACTTATAATCTCCGCACTGGATTAAACCCCCCCCCCCCCACACACACACACACACACTACACACACACACACACACACACACACACACACACACACACACACGCACGCACGCACGCACGCACGCACGCACGCACGCACGCACGCACGCACGCACGCACGCACGCACGCACGCACGCACGCACGCACGCACGCACGCACGCACGCACGCACGCACACACTTCGTCCTCTTCTTCTAATTTCCATCATTATTATCATCGTTATCGACATCATCATACCACAACCACCACCACCATCGTTATCAACATCATCATACCACAACCACTACCACCATCGTTATCAACGTCACCATTCCACAACCACCACCACCATCATCAAGATCATCACCATCGTCATCATCGTCTACTACTATTGCTGGGAAATTCGTTAATATATACAGTTTCAAAGTACTCGGGATTACCGCAAGAAAAGAACAATAATAAAATACTCAACAATACCAATATACTTTATTCAACCCAGCGGGAAATTAAGTTTATTGTTAATTATTTTTGTTGTTATTCTTATTCTTTTCTTGCAGTAACCCTACCAGATCTACCCCAAATTTACCACTACCGTGCTTCAAAGCATACACAGGTCCTACTACTACCAGACAATCCATAAAAGACACACCCCCCACCCCCCACCCCACATTTCCCTCCCCTTCCAATTGGCATCGGGCGTCTAGACCGCAGATCATTCCGCCGATGCATCGTAATGAGACTTCCGGTTAGTCTGACACTGCAGGCAGCCGGTCATGTCAAAGTTCACGCGACAGGATCCAACATGTATTCCTTGACCCTAAAGATAAAAACCAGACTTGAAATTTATGAAGTTGACAGAGCTCAGGAGCTGTGTGAAAGTCGAGGTGGCCAATAGGATCCTTCCCGCTCTGTCTGAGTATGCAGTATGTGAGGGCGAAAGGGATGTGGGTCGGGGTGGTGGTCTTACTTTCGCTGCAAGTATTTTCCTGTTTTGTTTTTCCTGCATATATTTACATGGGACAGAAGATATGTACAGAGTTGAAATAATAATAATAATAGTAACTACTACTACTACTACTACTCATAATCATAAAATAAGTTAATTAACGTCATGTTAATCCTACAGGGTCATCCAAGGATGAATGTATACACCGTCATAAATCAACACACATTCAAGCTCCTCTCGTGCCTCAAACCACACACAAGTCATACCAAAAAGCCCAGTCTAAATATAGAACAGAACACTGCAAGTCTAACGTAAAATAAAAATCAGTTCGAAGGTCATGACCGGTTGCCGTGGTGCAGTGCTTGACCCTTCTCAATGTGACCCTTAGATTTGTTAATAATAATACATAACACTTCTATTGGGCGATTCAGCGAAGTTGGTTTGCTAGAGTGAATGCGCTTTGTAATCTTTCGCGAAAGGCGTTGCTTCACGCTGTGTATAACAATGGAAGTTAACCTAGAATTGCGAAGCAGTACAAATGCCAATACTGTTGCAGTTGCAAAAATTACCGTGGAAAGGGGATGGAGGGTGGAAAAAAAGAGTCTCTGCGTCGTTTTTTTGGCTGACCAGAAGATCGCGAGTTCGTAGAAAAAATGCGTTCTGGGGCATCCTAAAGCACGAGTAACAAGTTATTGCTTATTGCCAGATACAATATCACTACGGGCCTCCCAAAATGCCTTTAATATTGGCAGTGTAAAATTCGCAAATTCACTGTCACCGCCTTCCATTGCGAAGAGAGTACGCACCGGAAGTAAAAGCAGCCAAGGGACTTAAGCGATGCCGGGCAAAAGTCAAGGGAGTTAACAACCCCGCCTGAATCGCCCAATAGCGCAATGCTCAAAGGGCTTTACACAAAAAAGTATGTACATATTTACACTGTACAGGACATCAGTAATCATATTACTCTTCGTAGACGTGATATATACGTCTTTGGTGGGTTTTGTTGTTATTGTTTGTTTTGCTTTGTCGTTATTGTTTTGTGCTTTACTTGCGTAACACCGCAGGCGACACAGTAAGCGTAAAACGAGGCAAATTACATGAAGTGTTGGTGAGCTTGAGACACTATCTGCGGGCACAGACAGATAATTTATTTTAAGCCCAGTCAGTCATGACAGTTATATCAGGGTGACTTGCGCTCACCAAGCAAAGGACACCATCACACCACTGACTGTCTGGAGAAGAGGACGCGTAGAAAGAAGCGTTCGAATTGTTTGTTTGTTTGTTTAGCTTTTGAGAAGACGAGAAAGAGCCATCGTCAAACAAACGAACACTAAAAACTGTTTCAAAGGCAACGTTGGGGGAACTTTTAAGACACGGGTTGGAGCGCATATTAGTATTTCCGAGCGCATACATACCAT
>CAUZXP010000419.1:0-10000 GCA_963584105.1 Alviniconcha strummeri | reverse complement strand
ACGCACATCAAGAATTAACAATTATTCACAGAGATGACGTTTAAGGCAATTTTTCTTCAAACAAAGTTTTGAAAACCCAATTTCCAAGAGAAAACAACTGTTATGTAAAACGTATTATGCGTGCACAAAACACCCTGTTATATATCGGCGCCATGTTATGAACAAAAACCAACAACAACAAAAATCGTATGCGCGCGCCCTTTTTGAGGAGAATCAATGGTTTGTGCAGCAGCATCTGTTGTTCAGCTTTTTAAAAAATGACAGTTTCCAAACATATTGAAATCTTTACCATCGTACGCATACATGAACCATGCACGGTGGAACTGATATAAATCCGCCATTATTACTAAAAGGTCTTCGTGAAAGCTCTGTGGCTTACGGCATGAATACTTTTTATTGTCTGAACAGTATACAGAATTGTGACCTCGTTGCCTTCTTCTCAAGTTCTGCTTCTTCTTTTTCTTCTTTTCCCCCCTTCTTCTCGGATGTGCGATAGTTATGCGTGATATGATGCAACTCCAGTTTCTGTCCATAACAGAAACAGTGCTGTTTTTCAGTTACAGTGCTCTATTAATTATCACACAGTCATACAACGTGTCACGGGTCTAGTCGACGAGTGGTGAAGTATGGCATGTGTGTCATTATGTACCTGCTCAGCCAAACCTCCCACACCAACAATGAGATTCAAACACGTGAAGACAAAAGATTCACACCATGCTCAAAATAAATTCAAAAACAAATCTTGTCGGTGGACAGAGCATAACATGCTGTAAGGACAAGAGGCAAAGTACCATACAAATCATATCTACCTATTTAGCATCCATTTTCAGCGTCCTATACTGATGTGAAGACACTCGATATCATTATCAAGTCTTTCTTCCCTCCGACGAAATGGACATGTTGCTGGTTTTCTCATTATACATTAATAGGATTGTCGTAGTCAGTGTTTGTTAACTTCAACATGAGCAAGCTCGCTGCGCGCTTACTTATTTTCTTGCTTTGATTTACCTAATGAGGGATGGATTGAGAGGGCAGGGGAAGTAGGTGTTCAGTCCCTACTACCGCCACCACCACAAAAAAAAAGAAGACAACTGTACATGTTCAAAAGCTTGACTGAGATTGAAAATCAGAGCTCAGGAGCTGTGTGAAAGTCGAGGTGGCCGTCCTGGGCTCCCCAGTAGTCCGTATGGTCTCTGTGGACGCAAAGCAACATTGAACTATGGAGCATCAGAGCTCGGGAGCTGTGTGAAAGTCGAGGTGGACGTCCTGGGCTCCCGTCCGTAATACACCTACGGTTTCTGTGGACGTAGAGCAGCACTTCAACAACAACAACGAGATTGAGAAAGATTCCGTTTAACTGCCAATGATCATCTTTTACGAGAAGTCTCTTTTCGTGTTTTGCTTTTAGGAAAGTAAAACTATTACTGAGCTTCCTCGTTTATCAAGTCCGAAGACGTGGATGAGAAACAGCGGTCTCTTTCCGGCACAGCATTATGCTTTTCTTAGACAAGTCTCCGTCACCAAAACACGGTACACATGTACAGATCTGAAAACAAAGCAAGAAACCCAAAACAAACAGAAACAAACCAAAAACACATTGAAAATAAAAATAAAACCCAGCGAAAACAAAAAAGGTAACGAGATCACTCTTGGTGTGAACAAAAGATGCACGCACAAAGGAGCACAGTCATCCCTGCGAAGCTCAGTGACAGTGTCAGCACACCAGGAACCAGATTTGCAGAACTGCAGCGTCACCATACACACTGTCAATCCAGTGAGCGTTCACACTGTCAATCCAGTGAGCGTTCACACTGTCAATCCAGTGAGCGTTCACACTGTCAAGTCTGAGCGTTCTCACTGTCAATCCAGTGAGCGTTCACACTGTCAATCCAGTGAGCGTTCACAGTCAATCCAGTGAGCGTTCACACTGTCAATCCAGTGAGCGTTCACACTGTCAAGTCTGAGCGTTCACACTGTCAATCCAGTGAACGTTCACACTGTCAATCCAGTGAGCGTTCACACTGTCAAGCCAGTCTCGCCTCCTTGCTTACAGCATCACAGAGGTCTGTTTTCTTGTACTGCCGGTAAGCGCGAGGTGAACTTTTATCTTGAGCAGCTTCGTCACACACCCTTCAACACCGATGGCGTGAGGAGGGCTAGGGGTGTGAAGGGGCGTGGGCGTGGAGCGTGGGGGGTGGGGGTGGTAGATGGAGGAGGGGGGTGTTGAAACAGCCCACAGCCTTGAGGAGCAGGCCAAACACAACGCATTCAGGATTAGTCTCTTCGGTTTCAGACACTATGCGTCAGAACGAGTAGAGACTACAAAATGTCATGACTGCAAACTACTCGCGTCCTCAGTGGGGAAGAAAGAAAAAAGAAAGAAAAAAAAGAGAGAAAAAAAAGGGGGGGGGGGGGAGCGGGGCGGGGCGGGGGGGGGGGGGGGTAGTCCAGAACACCCAGAGCCATGACGCTCGAACTGGACACGACGCAATCAGATTTTGTCACATCGGTCAAAACAGAACCACGCGTCAGAAACGGAGACCGCCAAATGTCACGACAGGTAGAAGAAAAGAAAAGACAAAAAAACATGTTTCGCGTTCTCACAGTAGTCAATGTCATTCAACGATTGTCAGAGCCGTGTATTTCAGCGCTCGTGGGAGCACCATCACCGAATCCTCGGTTCCTCCTTGATGAGGGGAGGCGAGGAGGCCCCCGGGGTACCGGCCCCCATCCCGACCCTTCCCCCTGGAGCTCCGGAGGGCGGCGGGGAGCTGAGGCTGGTGTTGTCCTGGCTGTTCTCCGTGTCGCTGCCCGACGAGTCCTTCTTGCCACCGCACGCCGAGTGCGTCTTGGAGTGCTTGGACAGGTGGTCGGAGCGCATGAAGCGCTTGTTGCACGTGGGGCACGCGAACCTCTTCTCGCCCGTGTGAGTCCTCAGGTGGCGCTGCAGCTCGTCGGAGCGCGTGAAGCGCTTGCCGCAGAAGAGCCAGTTACAGACGAAGGGCCGCTCGCCGGTGTGCCAGCGCAGGTGAGCCTTGAGGTGCGAGGTCTTGTTGTACACCTTCCCGCACCCCGGGATGTGGCAGCTGTGGATGTTGCGCTTCCGCAGGTGCTCCCCGGCGGGGCCAAGGCGGTCAGCCTCGTGGCAGTTGGGGCAGTCGCACGTGGCCCTGCCCGTGTAACGGCGGGAGGAGCGGGGGCTGGTCAGAGAGGGGCGGGGCAGGAAGGGGCTGACGGAGGAGGCGGCGGCCAACGGGTCGGCCTGAGAGGGCAGGATCCCCTTGTAGGTGTCCTGGAGCAGGTGCTGGCCTTGCGACAGCAGCGCCCCGGGGCTGGAGGTCAGCGAGTGGCCGAGGGAGCCCGTGTAGTCGGCGTAGCTGGACACGTTGAGCTGGGGGTGCAGAGGGGCGGAGTCGGTCAGCCAGTTGCCCGCCCCGGCCCCGTGAGCGTTGTGGGCGGCGGCCGCCGTGTGCACGTCCCACCACGACGACGCCCCGTTCATCGCCGCCACGTTCATCTCAGCCGAGGTCTTGAGGCCCTGGGGGCCCGGGTGGGCCGCCGACAAGCCCGGGAAGGGCCAGGACTCGTAGTGGCCCGTGACTGAGGGCACCCGCCCGTACATGCCGCTGAAGCCGGGCGCTGTGTTGTGGCTCAGGCCCGACCCTTCGCTGTGCATCTTCTGCAGGAAGGCCGCCTGCACAGCAACAACCACAGCGTCAGCACAGACACACGCACAACGCCCGCTGTTGTGGTGGCGGCATTAAAAACAGAAGCCAGTAAAATACCATGATGGTGACAGTAACGTGAAATATCATGACGACAGCATTAAGAGTAGAAACCAATGAAATATTGATGGCAGCATTGAGAACAGAAGGCAGTGAAATACTATAATGGCAGCATTGAGAACAGAAGCCAGTGAAATGTTATGATGGTAACACTAACAGTAACAAGAGAATCTAATAAAATACCATGACGGCAGCATTAAGAACAGAAGCCAATGAAATACTGATGGCAGCACTGAGAACAGAAGCCAGTGAAATACTATAATGGCAGCATAAAGAAGAAAAGCCAGTGAAATACTATGATGGTAGCGGTAACAAGAGAACCCAATAAAATACCACGACGGCAGCATTAAGAGCAGAAACCAATGAAATATTGATGGCAGCATTGAGAACAGAAGTCAGTGAAATACTATGACGGCAGCACTGAGAACAGAAGCCAGTGAAATACAATGATGGTGGCAGTAACAAGAGAATCGAATGAAATATAGCATGACGGCAGCATGAAGAACAGAAACCAATGGAATATTATGATGGAAGCATTAATAACAGAAGCTAATGAAATACTATGACGGCAGTATTAAGAACAGAAGTCAACGAATACTAAGATGGCGGCATTAAAAACGGAAGCCAATGAAACATTATGATGGCAGTATTAAGAATAAAAACTAATGAATACTAACATCGCGGCATTAAGAACAGAACCAATGAAATACTGATGACAGCATTGAGAATAGAAGCCAATGAAATACCGTGATGGCAGCTTTAAGAACAGAAGCCAAGGAAATAATACGATGGTAGCATTAAGAACAGAATCCAAGGAGATGATATGATGACAGCATTAAGAACAGAATCCAAGGAGATGATATGATGACAGCATTAAGAACAGAATCCAAGGAGATGATATGATGACAGCATTAAGAACAGAAGCCAAGGAAATAGTATGATGCCAGCATTAAGTTAAGAAGAGAAACCAATGTAAATGGCACAGTACACGGGAAGCAACACAACAGTACAATGCAATATAATGCAATACAACACAACATCATAGAGTGACCACACACACACACACACATGCACACACACACACACACACACACACACACACACACACACACACACACACACACACACACACACACACACACACATGCACACACACACACACACACACACACACACACACACACACACACACACACACACACACACACACCTGCGAGATGTTGTCGCTCTGGGACGACGTGGTGGTGGTAGGGTACAGGAAGTGGTCGTTGCCGCTGTAACTTCCGGGATTGCCGGTGGGCGTGGACCCAGGCGAGCGGCTGTACGCTGCACTCAAGCCGTTGGACTGCATCGAGAGCGGCGTGGTCAGCGAGCCCGACACGCGCGGTGACGTCAGGTGGAAACCGGAAACGGGTGTAGAGGACGGAATGCCGCCTGACTTCTTCCAGGGCAGGAAGCCTTTACCCACAGTAGCCTCAGCGAGGGGCGGGGGCGACTTGCTGGTTATCTTGCTGCACTGGGCCGCCAGCATGGCCAGGGGGGTACCACCGAACCCTTGATTGTCCTGCACGTGCATACGGAGGGTGAAAGTGGGTCAGTGACTATGTTTGGCCAGGTCTTGCGTAGCCTACATCCACACGCAAGGGAAAGGTGAGTTAATGACATGGCCAGGTCTTGTGTCCATACACGCACGCACGCACGCACACACGCACGCACGCGCGCGCGCACACACACACACACACACACACTCACTCACACGCGCGCGCACACACACACATACACACACACACACACACACACACACACACACACACTATAAGAGAGAGAGGGGGGGGAGAGAGAGAGAGAGAGAGAGAGAGAGAGAGAGAGAGAGAGAGAGAGAGAGAGAGAGAGAGAGAGAGAGAGAGAGAGAGAGATCGCAGCATTTGAAAAAGAAGATAATCAAATACTATGATGCGGCATTAGGAACAAAAACCACTGTACATGGCAGTACATGAAAAGGAACACAACAGTGCAATGCAACATAATACAATACCATCTCATACACACACAGCAAATATATATCCAAAGGCACGCCCATACTCCTACGCACACACACACGCACACACGCACAAACACACACACACACGCACGCACGCACGCCCGCACGCACGCACGCACGCACGCACACACACACACACATCCGCGCGTAAAACATTAGCACTTACACACGCATACTCACGTCACACACACAAAATCGCACACAGCATGGGACATGGTACTATTAGTATTATTACCCTCAGTTCCCCCTCCCCTCCCCCCCCCAGCTTTGCCCCCCACCCCAACACACACACACACACACGCGCCCTTCCTTTCTATTCCAAACAAGACTTTCTCTAACGTGTGCGGGTTTAAAAAAGAAAGAAAGAAAGAAAAAAGTGTTTTTACCACAACGGTCTATCATTACAGACTCCAGCTCCGCGCTAGCAGTCAATAACGACCTGTCGGCCAATCTAACGCTAACGGGTCAGTCGGGATTGATCCGTCCTGTCTTTGAAGTCACTCCATCTCCTTCTCCTGCCCTGCCTCACACCCAGACAAGCGCACTTTCGGCCTCTCCACACCTCAAGGGCTGTGGGGATGAGCCTGTTTGTAGCGAAACCCGTCACCCTTAGTGTCGCTGCCGTTTGCACTTCAACATCAGTCATCGAGCGGTCGGCGGGGCCGGATTTGGGGCGCTTTCACAACGAACGACCTGGCTAACAAACCATGCGACCACCCACCCGTCCATTTCACACTGAAAACAAGAGCGTTGCGGCGATCGAGAAGCCATCACCCGTCCATTTCAAAGCTAGAGTGTTAACACTGTCAAAGAGAAACCGCTCGTCTATTTGAAAGCTAGAGTGTTAACGCTGTGTGTGAGAGAGAGAGCGAGAGAAACCACTCGTTGGTATCAAAGCGTGGGTGTTACGGATGAAAAGCGGGCGACACAAGGGACAAGCCGCTGTGAACGCAAACTGTCCTCTTTTCGCAACGATCCTCCGCCTCTTACCTACACTAACTAACGGGACAATGGGAGCTTCAAAGACAGCGAGGAGGACCCTCCATGACACTCTTCCCAGCCCGTCGTGTACTTTGCGGTGAACATCGCCGAGAACTTGGAGGGGACTGCACAATGGTTGTTACAGACAAGGAAGTGGACCAGAAACGAGAAGAGGGCCACAGACGAGAAGAGGACAATAGACAAGAACAGGACAACAGACAAAAACAGGACAATAGACAAGACCAGGACTATAGACAAACACAGGACAAGGAAGAGGACCATAGACAAGAACAGGACCATAGACAAAAACAGGACAAAGAAGAGGATGATAGACAAGAACAGGACTATAGACCACAGCAGGAGAAGGAAGAGAACATTAAACAAGAAGAGGACCATAGACAAGAACAGGACATGGAAGAGGACCCTACACAAGAACAGAACATGGAAGAGGACCATAGACAAGAACAGGACTATGGACAAAAACAGGACAAAGAAGAGGATGAGAGACAAGAACAGGACTATGGACAAAAACAGGACAAAGAAGAGGATGAGAGACAAGAAGATTATAGACAAGAACGGGAAAAGGGAAAAGGACGATAGACAAGAACAGGACAAGGAAGAGGCTGATAGATGAGAAGCTGACCATAGAGAAGAACAGGAATACAGACACAAAGAGGACTATGTACAAGAACAGGGCTACCGACAAGAGGCTTACTATAGACGAGAAGAGGAACATAGAACAGGACTATAGGCGAGAAAATGACTATTGACCAGAATAGGACTAAAGGCGAGAAAGGGACTTTGGACAAAACGAAGACTATACTGAGGCAATAAAAGGACTATGGACAATAGGCTATAGGACTACAGGCGAGAAAAGCATTCAGACAAGAAGAAGACAAACAAGAAAAGAAAATGTTCAATGGAAAGGGAACCAAAAAAAGAATTCCTGGCAGCAGGCGCAGCATACGAATTTTTATTCTGATCTACCTAGACGTAAAAGAGGAAACCGCTGCTAACGAACAGGACCACTAGACAAGAACAGAGTTTAAGACGGTATCTATGTGCTCAGAAGGTCCATACGCCATCCACCCTTTGTGTCCAAAGTTGCCCCAAAGTTGCGGTTGAAACAGTTGCAGTGTTTGTCCTACTGACGCTGGCTTTTTCAAGGAGGATCACTGAGTGCTTCAACAAAGTCGTCGAAGGACCCCGACACAGGGCAGCTGGATATCGAAGCTGCAGACAGCGCAGGCGCTGTTTATGTTTTCTTCTGTTTCCGGCCATGTCCCCTCAGCCAGAGACGCAACACTAAATGGTAGCTCAGCAAGGGAGGATGGGGGACGGGGGCAAAGGGGCGGGGGGAGCGGGGGGAGGAAGGAGCCGGGGAGCGGAGGGACGGGGGCGAAAGAAGGCGTGTCGCCCGCCCCTCTCTCTCAGAGTACTTCAAGCCCACTCTCAGACCAATTTACCCTCTCTCTCTCTCTCTTTCTATCTAGCTGCCCCTGTTCCCCCCCCCCCCCCCCCTCCCCGTCTGTTCCCTTCCTCTGACACAACCAGAGTTTAGGTTTCTGATACAGTCTTCCACTCTGCTGGCCTTGTTAAGGCAGCCATGTCCAAACAAGGTAGATCTTAAATATACAGTAAATGTGTGCGTTTGTTTAATCTCCAAAGTGCACACTTTACTGCGGCCTGCCAGTATTTGACAGCAGCACAAAATACAATTACAGAGAGAACTCGAACGGCTCGAACTCGAAAACTTTATTTTACAAGGATTGTAGTTTAGGTTTAGTCAAAAACCTAACAACTAGTCCTTCCTAAGGCCGGTTCTTAATTGGGCGAATGTTTCTTCGCGAACCTAGTTGGAAGTATTCGGCGAAGTTAGTTGGTTCTTAATTGGGCCAACTTTTCTTCGCGAACCTAGTTGGAAGTGTTCGTCGAAGCTATATTCGGGGTCCAAAAACCTTCGCTCAACATGTTCTGGGAACATTCGCCCTATTGGACGATCATTGCCTCTGATTGGCTGAGAGCAGAGCTCTCCTGTGAATGAAGAAAGAACAAAAATAAAAATGGATGACGGTGTCGCTAGGTTCTTCACTCGCTTCGGAGGGAATTTGTTTATTTGTTGACTTGTGGAAGGTGCAGCCTTGTCTCGGAGACCAGAATGAGATGGTAGTTAGTTGAAGTACCCTGTGAGGGATGATTAAAGTATAATGACTTGACTTTAGCCTACATTTTCGATCATGCTGTCTGCTGCGCGTCTGCCGCAAGTTCGGGCCGAAGCTTGCATCTCATTACAAGCCAGTTGAGAATGAAGTAAAGTTTGGACTGTCCGAACCATATTCGGCGAACTAAAAGTTCAATTAAGAAACGAATCATAGTTCGTCGAAGTGTCCGAAGTATGTTCGGGCGAACAAACATTCGTCCAGTTAAGAACGGGCTTAAGCTACTAATCTTTCGCTGTTTTATTTACTCATTGACTGATTGATCGATCGGATAATCTCTCAAAAGATTATTTATGCAAATCACACTCCTATCTACCTACTAATTTTCTTACTCATTTTTTTTCTCTTGTATTGAATGACAAGCAAAACAAACAAACAAACAAAAGCAAAAACGATTTTTTTTTATTAGGGCCATTTTCGAAATATTTATTTGTGTGAAAATATTCGTACGCTTCCAGGAAGCGTTTCTTTATTAACTAAAACAATTTTTAACACAAAAAGGTTCAAACGAACGATTATTTATTTTGACACGGACACATAGTATGCACATTTTCGGGGAAATCCTCTTTGTCGAGTCACAAAGTCATTCTAGCAGTCATTCTGTTTCAGATTTATTTTTTAAAACAATTTTTACAGACGACATAAGCCTGCACTCTCCCACCTCCCCCCCCCCCCCACCCCCCCACCCCCAGTAATGAATAACAAACTGACGAGTGGCCCAAGAGAACTCCGGTAATATATTATATATCTATGAAATAAAAAACGTCATCAGTTGATGTATGTGAGGTGAACTGAACTCATTTTTGCACTGCTGTTACGAATTTTTAGAACAAATTGCTGCAGATTTCCGCGATCCATCGATTGGTTCGTTAGAGAAAATTGCCGCCACAAGAAAGGTTATCGTGGTTTCTTCGTCTTCATGTGCTCTTTTTATTTTCCACTCTCTCCTTTTCTACCTTCCCTTTCCCCTTCCC
>CAUZXP010000418.1:0-7500 GCA_963584105.1 Alviniconcha strummeri | reverse complement strand
ACGCACGCACGCACGCACGCACGCACACAGGTACACACTCGCGCCCTCGGCGCACACACTCACACGTACATCGGTTTATTGATTAAAGTATAAAAAAAGCAAGTAATAATTATGTCAGGTATGGCCTTAGTTCCAGTGCGAAAGAAATTGGATACTGTGGACACTGAAATTAAGGCCCTTCTGTTGAGAACCCAGAGCTGACAGACTTTCTCCATTTTATTGCCTGAATTAGGTTAGAATATATCCATGCATGCTTCACTCATTGCCACGAATTTAATCCTTATCCTTAATTTGGACATTCCCTGTCCATTCATTTTAAATGTTTCCAAATCCTCTTCTGTCTTATTTTGTGTTTGTTTTGGTTAACGCTGTTTCCCCGTGCAGGTCCGCTGAATAAAATAGCTAGGCCACCCTCATGTTCATCGTAACAACTGATTGGTGGAGGTTCCCGTGTTGAGTGCACGCGGAATATTGACCGGCTCTAAAATGCGTGAGATTGTGTATTCGTACAAGCACGTGGTTGTGATATTTTTGTTCCGCCTCTGATAAGTCTACACTGTTTCGTACAAGGACGTGATTGTGATTTTCTTATTCCGCCTCTGATAGGTCAGCACAGCGCTTCTCATTGTTGGTAAATACATTCGCGGAAACAAATCTGATAATTTTGGTTGTAACTGAATGAAGTGTGTGGGTACTGTGACACGACTACTGTCGACTGTGCTGTGTTTGTTGTTGACTGTGCTGTGTCCAGAGCTGTGAACCAGCTTTTTCATTGAGAGACCTGATGACTTATGTTTTGAACTGGCGTGAAGATTTAAAATATTGGAATCGTCCTGAGATGACCGCATGCAGTTGGCAGGACGTTAACATCCAAGACCTGACTAACTATCCCCGCAACAAGGCCCCAAGGACGCTAAAACTAAGGCCCATGCAATCTGCTAGAATCCAGACCTAGTAAAGATCCTCACTATTAAGCTTGGAGCAGGTCAACCTGGGCATTGCACGCTGTGCCTATTGCCACAAATCCAGCTTTAAGATGTCTGTCTTGTAAGTTCATTTGACTGTTGACCGTTGTGACTGTATTACGCCCAGAACAGACTGTGATCCAGTTTGAGTTCTTTGCTTGGCGTCTGCTGACTTGTGATTGAAACTTGAGTAAATGAACTCTCAAATTCCAGCTTCAGTTTTCTCCCATTGCATTCCGATTTCTTACTTGCTATTTTATTAGCTCCATTTTTCTTTAACCTCCAAGGCATTAGAGTACATGGTGCTTGCGCCAGGTCTCAGAGTTAACAAAATGTCTACCTTAAAAGCTTACAGTAGACCAAAATAATAATTAGAGCATAATAGGCTTCACCATTGTCGGGAATTTCTTCCATTATAATTTCTACTTTCTCGGTCCATTAGATTTGTGTGTGTGCTTTAAATCACTCTACCCTTTCCTTCGTTGTTGCTGTGACTGTTGCCGGCTCCCCTGTGGGCCCGTAAAATAAAATAGGTCATCCTGCTCATCGCAAAAACCTGCCCGTCGTCACAAATGGTTCCCTTGGTGAGGGCCCGCGGAATATAAATTTATAGGCTCCAAAACATGCGTTAGTGTCCTCTGTAACAGCTAATCGCACTTTTACTTGCAGTTTTATAGCCCATTGCTCACATCAGTTTGAGTCTCTTTGACCTACAGAGAACATTGTTCTACAGAAAAAGGAAAACAAAGTCTGAAATATCGTACAATGGCCTACTACTTTCGTTTCATAAGATTGCTTCACTACTTGAGAAGACTGTGTATAAAGAACTTGAAAAAGGTAAATCTGCGATACTTTCTTGTTCAAGATATTTGGCAAGAGTAATACAAGTTACGTCTAAATTCATGGAACAATGTGACATGCGTTTGTAAGAATATCTTATCTGTTAAACACATACTACAAGTTACGTCTAAATTCATGGAACAATGTGATATGCGTTTGTAAGAATAACTTATCTGTTAAACACATGCTACTTCAATGTCCTATTACCACAGAGCTATTTCAGAAACATCGATAGCATTTTAATCTTTCCAACACCGTAAGAGATAATTTGCATAATACTGATGTCATCAATTCTATTGATAAATTGATTGTTTATAGTCATGTGGGTAAGTTAGTATAATATACTAATATATGCCTTTTTGTCTAATATCACCTTGCTGGGAAGAGACATAAAACATTGACTTGAACATTGTTTGGGGCATTGCTGCGTGGACGAGACAATACTTGTATGGGTAGCGAATAAGATCTAAACACGCAGAACGTAAAACGGAACCCTAATTGAACACGACAATAATGCGCAACGTGTGGATTGTCAGGGTAATCTCCAATGCGACCAAACAACAATTGGACAACAGCTAAACGGCGAAAAAGACAAATGCACTTATCCGCTTTCAGATGTGACATGTTCAATGCATCAGGTGTTTAGAAACGTGTTTTAAATTTAAGAACTGACTAACTAACTAATTGACTAAATGACTAACGGACTGAGTAACTAACTAACTAACCAACTAACTGACTAACTGACTGACTGACTGACTGACTGACTTTTCCCAGTCTTCTTCAAAACTGAAATGATTTATGTTATGTCGCATGATGTTCCCCTTCTTGCAATTCAATGTTTTTGTTTCTGTTTTTCTACACAAAGTCGAGAATGTCCCCTGTCCTTTTCAGGTATTGATGAAGTTGCATTAAATTCGGATATATTCTTAATGGTCTAATTACCCTTGCTCATCGTGATGCAGTTAGTACATCCCGAATAATAATAATAATAATGTACATTTACCATGCGCTCATCAACGCCCTGAGCGCTCACATGATACATATTAACCGAAATATTATATTCTATACACATGTAGAGCATAGTCCTACCAAAACAATTTACATAAAGAATTATACAAACAGAAAAACCAAAAAAAGCACTACACACACACACACACACACACACACACACACACACACACACACACACACACACACACACACACACACACACACACACACACATATATATATATAATGACTGTAACAGAGCTGGGTACCAATATTAGTTAGGATGGAAAACTGTGAGAAGAGGAAGGTTTTCAGTTGGGCTTTAAAAGATGACGGGGCTGAGCAGTATCTAAGGTCTTGTGGGAGTGAATTCTAAATGTGGGGTCCAAAGCAAGAGAAGCTGGGAAAGCCATGGGTCTTGTGTTTGTGTTGTTGGATTTCCAGCATGCGGGTGTCAGAAGAAGAGCGTAGTGTACGAGACGGAGTGTAGACATGAAGCAGTTCAGAGAGGTAAGCAGGACCAGAACCACCTATAGCACTGAAACACATACAAGCGACTTTATGCTCAGAAATCTGGGTTTTTTTTCCAGCAATCCAAAAGCGGCTTGAAAGTTGTGTTCTCGCAAACTTAATTTTGACTGTGAATATAAAATACCGCTGCTGAATCCCTACATACAAACTTGTCACACAGAGCCACCCCCTACCCCCAGTGTGTGTGTGTGTGTGTGTGTGTGTGTGTGTGTGTGTGTGTGTGTGTGTGTGTGTGTGTGTGTGTGTGTGTGTGTGTGTGTGTGTGTGTGTGTGTGAATGTAAGGTAGGTCTCGTATGTTTAGTTTTTGTGTGATTTCAATTCATTGAAGTCATTGTTATTTCATTTAACTCATGAGGTGTCCCAGCGTGTATGTAGTTATGATATTATTTGAACTGTGTACAGCGCTGAGCCCTTTTTACAAGTATATAAGTGTGTGTGTGTGTGTGTGTGTGTGTGTGTGTGTGTGTGTGTGTGTGTGTGTGTGTGTGTGTGTGTGTGTGTGTGTGTATGTGTGTGTGTGTGTGTGTGTGTGTATGTATGTGTGTGTGTGCGTGTGTGTGTGTGTGTGTGTGTGTGTGTGTGTGTGTGTGTGTGTGTGTGTGTGTGTGTGTGTGTGTGTGTGTGTGTGTGTGTGTGTGCTTTTATATTTGTTCTGGTTTTATAATTCGTTTTTTGCCAACGATGCATATCTTGCTCTCTGACCCGACTTTATGTCGGCACATGATCACTGTAGTCGACAGGGCCCCATTTGGTTTCTTATCTAACCCCAACAGAAAAATGAAAACCCTCTATACCCATACTATGTATCTTAGCAATGGAGCGAGATCGATACGTCCTCAACAAGTTGAATTAAGTCAAGAACCTTGCAGAGTTCGGATCCAGAATAAATATAAAATAAAATGGAACTTCAAACATTATGCGGATTAGGTTTTTCACTGTTGAACCTTCGCAAGATAGTATCTAATGAACAGAAAATACTTTCTGATACCGAAGACCTTTTTGTCTCTTCTTCTTTTCTCTTTCTTTTTTTAAGTTGTCAAGATGTTCCCGACAACGATTGAGTGCCTGCTCTTTTACCCTGGCGGGATTTAATAGTCTCCGTCGCACCCCTACGTCCACCCCTTTATCTCTTTCTCCAACACCAGCGACATGTTCAAACTAGACCTGTGATTTAGTGTGTGATTTTCTTCTTCTTTTTCCACCTTTTATGCTCGTTGAAAACAAATGTTTTATTAAGGTTCTGTATTTGCGCTGAACCAGTTCTGCTAATTTTATTTGACACTTTTTGCCTGTATGTAAAATTGCTAATTGCTTTTTAAAGGAAAATGGTAATGATGATAATTATCTATATACGAGATGACCAGGCAGTTACGACCTGCAGTTTTAATGCTAAGGATTCACTCAGAGCCGGACGGCGTCCGGATGAGCTAGGTCGATGACCTTACACTCATTGTAGTGTTTGGCGTATTTCTGGGCGGCTAAGTGTTCTCGGGAACTCGCCGGGCAGCAAGCCCCTCTAACGTGTCCCGTCATGACAGAGGCAGGAAATGAATTTCTGTGTGTTTTTTTTGAAAATTTTAATCCGCACCTAACGTAAACCCTCCAGTATCGCTTTACTATCGCCAAGCGGTTCTCTAGATGACGATGACATTGAGCAAGAGTTAATGCAAACTCGCAACACAATCGTGCAAAATGTTCTAGATGCATAGAGGAACAGAAAATACTACTTCCCGGTCTCGTCGCCTGTTGTGCACTCAGACCTACAGCAGAGGTGGTTTTCTCACGACATAGGAATTAGCGAGGTGGGACTGAAATGGCGTGTTCCAAGGACAAAGGCTCCAGCTCGTGATCAGACGGTTTTCTACCGTCTTGTGTTACCGCAACGAGAGCAACCGTCGACAGGCTTGCAGAACTTTCAGTGGTTGACACACGCACACATAAACTCTGCACGTCTTATTTTTATGTATCTGTGGCAGTCATGAAAGACAACCCCATAAACAATCACACGTACGATATGGGAAATGGATCACTTAATTTTACTCTACTTCTGCTGCGGTGTATATTAAAAACTAATCCCTCGATCACCAAAGACCGCCCCATGGAAAGAGACTTTCAAAATCTTCTCTTAAGACTTTAAGCGTTTCGTTTTATTTTAGCACGCTCTCTGTCTCTGTCTGTTTGTCTGTCTGTCTGTCTGTCTGTCTGTCTGTCTGTCTGTCTGTCTGTCTGTCTGTCTGTCTCTCTCTCTCTCTCTCTCTCTGTCTCTCTCTGTCTCTCTCTGTCTCTCTCTCTCTCTCTGTCTCTGTCTCTGTCTCTGTCTCTCTCTCTCTCTCTCTCTCTCTCTTCTCTCTCTCTCTCTCTCTCTCTCTCTCTCTCTCTCTCTCTCTCTCTCTCTCTCTCTCTCTCTCTGCCAGGGAGAATGGCTATATGATGGAATCAGACTGGAAGTAGTAAACCAGTATAAATACCTAGGTGTGATTTTCTCAACAGGTCTCACCTTTTCGTATGCACTCGCAGACATGGCTAAAAGGGCAAGAAAAGGTGTTTTGGGCATACTTAAGCTTTTGTGGACACTAGGAGAAAACTGCCGAAACGTTTCTTTAAACTTTTTGACTGCCAGATACAGCCAGTGTTGACATATGGAGCAGAAGCTTGGGGTCTGATCGCCGACCACACTGTCATTGAAAGAGTTCATTTATTTGCGACAAAATGATTGTTCAATATTAGTGCCAAAAACTGCCAGTGCTCTTGTTTATGGAGAGGCAGGTAGATACCCTCTGTAACACATACAAACATACACCAAGTGTATTCAATATTGGCTCAAAGTTACAAGAATGACAGAAGACATGTAAAGCGTTATAAAATGCTCTGTATTTTACACTATAAAGATAAAAACAATTGGGTCTCCAACGTTTGCTTCACACTTTACAAATACGGTTTTTGGACATGCATGGGAGAATCAAGGTGTAGAAAAACGTTTCTCACTTCTTGCGAGCGTTTAAACAGAAGCTCGTTGACTGCTTCTTACAAGACTGGAATAGTAGCATTATGTCAAACGACCGATATGCGTTTTATTCGTCTTTTAAACAGCTACATGAGCTCACACCATATTTAACGACTGATAAAAATCCCTGTCATTAGAAAAGCTTTAACCAGAATCAGACTGGGGGGTGTCAGCACTGAGACCTCACCAGTGCAGGTATTCTAAAGCGCCAGTAAATCTAGACTGTCCCTTTTGTAAAGGAACACGAGAGAATCAGAAATGCATTTCATCTTATCTTGCCCGAAATACTCAACCCTTAGAAAATCATTTATATCAGCAAAGTATTATGTTCATCCAAACGCTTTTAAATTGTCGTTGCTTCTTTCAGACGATTTTTTTTTTTTTTTAATGTACATCACTGGCCCTATATTTAAAGCATTTCACGTTCGAATCCAATCTCTACAGGTCTAACTGACCAGTCTCTACAGGCTTAACTGACCAGTAGTCCGATGCGTGCAAGGCCGAGAGTGGTCAGACGGGTGTGTCTGGGAGGGAGGGAGGAGGAGGAGAGAGAGAGAGAGAGAGAGAGAGAGAGAGAGAGAGAGAGAGAGAGAGAGAGAGAGAGAGAGAGAGAGAGAGAGAGAGAGAGAGAGAGAGCATGCGAGTGAGTGAGCGAGTGAGTGCATGGAGTGTGTGGTGCGTGTGTGAGAGAAAGACTTTGAGGTTGAAAGCTTCCAGCTAAGGAAGGAGTGTGTGTGTGTGTGTGTGTGTGTGTGTGTGTGTGTGTGTGTGTGTGTGTGTGTGTGTGTGTGTGTGTGTGTGTGTGTGTACTTACTTCCTAAATATTATTCCATTGATTGATGATTACTGATGAACAATTGTTGCTTACCCCATCCCCCACCACCCACAATGACACGGGCAGATGGCCTATTCATTCGTATTCGTATTCTCTCTCTCTGTGCGTGCGAATACTTGAAGTACCATTAGCTCCTCCAAACTTACGCATGTTCTGATGAAAAACCTTTGTGCCTATTCTCCGTGCACTATACAGCTGGACCGGTGTGCACGTACTGCAGTGGCTGGTAGGATTCTATAGAACCTTGCAACAGCCAGTGGGATTATTGTCCCTCAATGATCAGCGCTGAGATCCGATATGCTTTGTAGTCCATGTAAAATCAGTCAGTCAATAA
>CAUZXP010000417.1:217282-249810 GCA_963584105.1 Alviniconcha strummeri | reverse complement strand
AAGGGAATACAAGCGTACGATTTTGTGTATGTCTGACACTAAAGTGTAAACAAAGGAACAATTAAAAGGCAGAAATATTTCTCATGTGAACATTTTCTCTTGTAAGAGGTGATCACATGACTAGGGGGAAAAAAAAGAAAAGAAAAAAAAGTAACTTTTTTATTACTACCAAGCTAGTTCAATGGTGGTGAAAAAATAAATCGTTTTAAACAGCAAGAAAAACTTATCAACAAGAGAATATGGAAGAATTAAAAAAAAACAAAAAAACAAAAAAAACAAAAAACAAAAAACGTACCAGAAGAAGAAGGGGGGGGGGGGGGGGGGGGGGGGGGGGGGTGGGGAGGTAGATAGAATGAAAAAAAGAAACACCCCCACACACACCTATTCAGTAAGGGTATGAATGGAAAGAAAACAGTAACGATCACCAAAACACACAACACGTGGAGTAAAGTAATGTGTTATCGCCTGGACACTTCCGGTGTTGTGGTTTTGTTTGTTTTGTTTACCTGTTGACGTCACTGTGACAAAATGACGTCATTTCAGTGGTAATTCAGTGACGTCTTTTTCTTTCACCGTTTTTTTCCCGCAGTGTGCGTAACTAGAGAGCGAAAACCAAGATGGCACCAGAAATAAGCAAACAAATCTGTCTTTTTTATTCACGATTCCCAGTCTGGAGACTTCGACGACACGATGACGGCGACGACAAATACGATGACGATGATAGGTGATGTCAACATCGAGGACGACGAGTAAACAGTTAACTGACTGCGATGATAGATAATAAGTCAAAGGTAATGATGACGACGACGACGACGATATTGCGGATGAAAGACACGCCGACACCACGTGTACCTGTTTGGTTGATCAGTCATCCGTCATCAATGAATGACATCCTACCCCCCCCCCCCCCCCCCCACACACACACACACCCATCCAGTGGCGAGTCGTTGTCTGCGCGTGCAGACGATGGTGTCGTTGTTGTGGTTGAAATTTCAACGGACGCGACGTGCGACACGCCCGCGTCATCAGAGTCGTCTTAAATGTCTTCCGTCGTTTCGTCTTCGTCGTCGGTGCTGTGCGGGGTGTGGGTGTGGGTGGGAGCTGTCGCTGGTGTGGGTGTAAGTGTCGGATACGGGATTGTACACTATAATTAACTGAGTGGTGCAGCGGGTGAAGGCGGGCAGAGTGAAGTAAGGATCTGAACCCTTGACCCCCCCCCTCCACCTCCTCCTGTCATCCAGCCACACCACCACCCGGCGCTCCAACCCCTGTACACACCTAAACCCTGACACCGTCACCCAGTCTGTCCGCGACAACGCCACGTCAGCCACCCGCCTCTCCCACCCCGCCCTGTCAACTACCCGGCCACTGCCACTGCCGCTTGTCATGTCACTGTCACGGTCACTTGCCCTGTCACTGCCACTGCCACCTACCCTGTGACTGCCACCCACCCTGTGACTCCTCTCCAACACACACACCGGCATTCCCGCGTCCCGCAGTCCGCGCACAAAACCGCTAGCTGGTGACGTCACTCGCCCCGCGTCATCCCTGACGTCATCCTGCAGATTGTTGTCATCGGTAATAACCATGACGTCACGGTACTGTAGAGCGTTGGTGTGACCTCCACCTGCACGGAACAAATTGCAACGTCTGTAGAACACGCAACGCCAACACCGCCATTCCAGTCCTACCTTTCTGAGGTGCGGAAGGAAAAGGTCACACAGGTAAATAACGGAGACGATGATCCGGTGACAACGATGGTGACGACGACACCAACTACCACGACAGCAATGTACACAAATAATTATAGAGATAAAAAACCGAAAGAAACAAATAATAAAAAAAGAGAAAAAACTGCGGAAATTCTGATACTGAAAAAGAAATAACAGTAGTAATGACAAACTCCACAAAGTGGTGATATCCACGTAGTAATCATCATCATCATCATCATCAGCATCGTCATCATCATCATTTTTTCTATCAACATCTTTTTCATCATCGTCACCATCGACATCGTCATCATTAATTATCATCATCGCGATCAACTTCATCATTGCGATCATCATCATCATCATCATCATCATCATCATCATCATCATCATCATCATCATCATCATCATCATCATCATCATCATCATCATCGCGATCAACATCAACATCATCATCATCATCTAATGCACTCACCTCCACCACCAACCCCGATACGCCGTAGCGTGGCGGCGACGTTCCTGCCACACTTGTCACAGTCCACTGGGTCCCGACCTGTGTGACCGTAATCATCGTGGTCTAGTTCTATCACGCTGGGCCCGTCCCCAGGGGCAGGAAGGCCGCTGTCGCTGTAGCCGCGGATGTAATCTGACCGCACACCAAGCTGTGGCTTCACCTCCCTCACGATGACCGGTGCTGACCGGAGGGGCGTGGTTAACACCTCTTCCTGTAGTTCTTGTGGTATGTGTCTGTGATAAACACCTGCACACCACAGGTAGAGGTGTGTCACCTGGCCAGTCAGCCCGCTCACCAGTCTCCGTAGGGCTTTTTTACTGTAACACAGAATGGACACGTGTTGTTAGAGATGTGTCTTGTGCACTGTAACACAGAATGGACACGTGTTGTTAGAGATGTGTCTTGTGCACTGTAACACAGAATGGACACGTGTTGTTAGAGATGTGTCTTGTGCACTGTAACACAGAATGGATACGTGTTGTTAGAGATGTGTCTTGTGCACTGGAACACAGAATGGACACGTGTTGTTAGAGATGTGTCTTGCGTACTGTAACACAGAATGGACACGTGTTGTTAGAGATGTGTCTTGTGTACTGTAACACAGAATGGACACGTGTTGTTAGAGATGTGTCTTGCGTACTGTAACACAGAATGGACACGTGTTGTTAGAGATGTGTCTTGTGCACTGTAACACAGAATGGACACGTGTTGTTAGAGATGTGTCTTGTGCACTGTAACACAGAATGGACACGTGTTGTTAGAGATGTGTCTTGTGCACTGTAACACAGAATGGACACGTGTTGTTAGAGATGTGTCTTGTGCACTGTAACACAGAATGGATACGTGTTGTTAGAGATGTGTCTTGTGCACTGGAACACAGAATGGACACGTGTTGTTAGAGATGTGTCTTGCGTACTGTAACACAGAATGGACACGTGTTGTTAGAGATGTGTCTTGTGTACTGTAACACAGAATGGACACGTGTTGTTAGAGATGTGTCTTGCGTACTGTAACACAGAATGGACACGTGTTGTTAGAGATGTGTCTTGTGCACTGTAACACAGAATGGACACGTGTTGTTAGAGATGTGTCTTGTGCACTGTAACACAGAATGGACACGTGTTGTTAAAGATGTGCCTTGTGCACTGGAACACAAAGTGGACACACGTTGTTAGAGATGTGTTTTGTGCATTCATTGTAACACAGAATGGACACGTGTTGTTAGAGATGTGTCTTGTCCACTGTGACACACAATGGACACGTGTTGTTAGAGATGTGTCTCTCGAATTCTACTGTTGTTTGCCGAAAATACTCTTTCCAACAGATTTGCCGGGCGATTTTCTGGTCGCTGACTCAGCCCAACGGGTGTGGTTTTCTGGCTGCCAAAGCAGTGTTGTCGGGTGTGGAGTGTGGCAGTGAAATGTATTGTTTCCTGTCTCAAGGGCCACCCCTATCTCTTTGTATAGCGCCCACTCCTCACGCCATTCTGGGGCCAGGCCAACTCTTGTTTTCGGCTCAGGTTTTTTCATCTTTCGTCATGCAGTCACCTCAAGGCTGAAAAAAAGGAAATAAACAGCGTAAATATATGCATGAATCAGTCTGTGAAATAAGTGTTCATAACGTACCTGATACACTCATGCCAACCTGTAGATCTGTTCATGTAAACGTAAACACACGCACTTTGGCCATTGTCAGGGACAAGAAAAGAGAACACGTATCTTGAAGCTGGCTTTGACATTAATATCAGTCACTGGTACACTGAGTGCAGATCTCTAAACAGCAGAGAGAGCACGACCTTGGATGTTTTCAATTTTTTTTTTTTTTAATGAAATAAAAATGACGTTGTTATCGATCGTCTGCTGCGTGGTAGATCTAGATGAGTAGATCTGACAATGCGCATTACTATTCAGCGGTGCAACTTCAGCGGCGCTGAATTTGTCGTATAAATATCAATAACACCTTCGGAATATTCATAATAAAAGTTATGGGGACAATCGGAAAACATTAAATCGTTTTTGTTTTGTTTTTAAACACGAATATCAAAGTCCAGTGGTCTCACATCCAAAAAACAAATCAAAACACAGATCCGGACAGACACGTCTTCAAATAATATTTGATTTTTCTGGTCGAGGAATACTTCTAGATCTACAGAGAATGACACTTGTAAGAACACGTCAGTGTAGATCTGGACCTAAAACAATCTCGAATGGCGATTCAAAACAGATCTACTCAAACAATTATAATTAGTACCATGTCTTTGCCCCAACATTTCACGGTTCATGTATTCCCTACAAATCTGCAGTAACACCTTCGGAATATTCATAAGAAAGGTTATGGGGACAACCGGAAAACATTAAATCGTTTCTGTTTTTGTTTTTAAACACGAATATCAAAGTCGAGTGGTCTCACATCCAAAATACAAATCAAAACACAGATCCAGACAGACACGTCTTCAACTAATATGTCGAGGAATACCTCTACTTCCAGATCTATAGAGAATGGCACTTGTAAGAACACGTCAATGTAGATCTGGACCTACAAGAATCTGGAATGGCGATACAAAACAGATCTACTCAAACAATTATAATTAGAACCATGTCTTTGCCCCATCATTTCACGGTTCATGTATTACGTACAAATCTCTGTATAAATACGTGTGTGTATGCAGTTACCTGCCATTCTCTGGGGCTCCCGGGTTTCCAGCTGTTTGTGTCGTCTGCCGACATCAAGAGTTTAGCCAAAGGGACGTGATGCGGAGACAAGTGGAGTTACAGCGTCAGTGTTTCGGATCGACAGCTGCTAGTTGTGGCAGAAATAAATAAGCCCATGTTTGATTACAAATAATGCTGTCACACAGCCGTTATTTCCCGAGATCTGAGCTGTCAGCAAAAGTTCCACTCGCCAGCAAACGTGAAAATTTATTGTTGTTGTTGACGACAATGTTGCTACTGCTGCTGCTGCTGTTTCTTCCTGTTCAGCCTCTGCCGTCGACAGGACGTTAAAATCCAATTACTGTCTGACTTTTCTTCTTATGGCGTGAAAATCTAATTACTGACCGATTTTTCTTCCTCTTCCAGGAGTTAAAAAACTATTTTTTCCTCTTGTTCTTCTGTCAAAACACATCAAAACACGCAAGAGGTTAACAAGACGCGATTCTAATTGGAAAATACACACCATGTGCAAATTGTCAGTGAAAACACCGTGTTCGAATCCACACACACACACACACACACACACACACACACACACACACACACACACACACACACACACACACGCACACACACACACACACACACGCACACACACAAACACAAACACATGTACACGCCCCAAGACGCCGACCAGCAAGTGCACCCAACGGACTCTTGGCCTGACAGATTGTCTAGACTAGGTTATAAACTTTTTCCCGCATCACCTCCCACCCCTCCCCCCCTTCTCAGCCCCCCAACCCATCCCTTTCCAGCCGTCCCCCGAAGCAGTGTAGCAACTCCCAGCGTCCCTCACCGTTCTCAGTATGGGGACACTGGTTGGCGTACAGTAAGGCACTTTTACACACACGTTCATGGCGTGAGGGCGGAGGGAGTTGGTGGGGCGGGGTGGGGTGGGGGTGGGGGTGGCGCAGTGTCGTCTGTCTGAAATGTTGAGAACTAACTGATGCAGACGTCGCCGTAGCCGCGGGAGGGTTTAGTGTGTAACAAAACAACAGGGATTTAATCTGAAGCGTTTCTGGTTAGTGTGTATCAGTTCACCGTCACAAAAGGCGGGGCACACACACACACATGAGATGGGCGAGCGCGCGCGCGCGCACACACACACATACACACAACACCACACACACACATACACAAATACACGCGCGCGCGCGCTCCCGGACGTACACACACACACACACACACACACACACACACACACACACACACACACACACACACACACACACACACACACGCACGCACGCACACACACACACACACATATACACACACGCACGCACGCACATACACACACACACACACACAAACACACACACACACACATGCAAACGCACACACATACAAACGCACACACAGAAACACACACACACACACACACACACACACATGCAAACGCACACACATACAAACGTACACACAGACACACAGACACACAGACACACACACACACACACACACACACACACACACACACACACACACACACACACACACACACACACACGGCCAAAGATGAGCCAACCAGACGGACAGTAGGTTAGAAATACTAAAAAAAGAAAACGCATCAGTTAAACTGTCTTTTAATCTGCCCCGCACGCAACCTCACGTGCGATCACTCAGTTCCGCGATGACCGAGGTATTTATAATTATCACAAAGAGGGACAGAAAGGAAAAAATAAAAATAAAAAGTTGGATGGACCGAGGTGGCTGTACATTGTAGGCCTAGGAGCGACGCAATTTCTAGCATCAGGCGATTGATTGATGATGATGATGATGAGTTGATGCTTAATGTCCTCAGATGTCATTTGACATATTAGGGACAAGTTGTGACCAATGCCGAAGCACGGTTCAATAAAAGCCACATACGTAAGGTGTATGCGTGTTTTAGCTGTAACCTGCCACCTGCACTTTTGGCAGAATGACCGGGATTTTTTACGTGCTACTGTGGTAACACGGGGGTGGAACGGATACCGAAATAAGAGTCAGCACAGAAAGTCGACCCTGGAGAAGAAAATTCTCCCGCCGTTCCAGCAGGGATTCGAACCCGCGACCTTTCAATCACGAGTCCGGCGCTCTAACCACTGAGCTACCCCCCCCCCCCCCCCCCCGCCCTCCCCCAGGTTGATTGATCGATTGATGATCGCTTATATAGCGCTATTCTCCGCTCTCCTGAGCAGACTCACGGCGCTCGAATGTGGTTCTACATGAGTGACTGGCCTTTTACAGCGCGTTTGTTTTTCAATATCCACCGAAGTGGTGTACTTACAGCGCTGGCATGGCTGGTGCCACATGAAACTGCAGCCGTCTCGGCGCAAGTCCTGTGTACACCATACAACCGTGCACCATGTCACTTCATGCAAAGCCACATACATAAGGTGTATGCGTGTTTAGCTGTAACCTGCCACCTGCACTTTAGGCAGAATGACCGGGATCTTTTACGTGCTACCGCAGTAACACGTGGGTGGAACGGATACCGAAATAAGAGGCGAGAAATGTAGAGATCATGTCTGACCGGTCCCAGGTTTAACATCAGAACTCAGAGCTAAAAGGGCGCCTTGTGGAGGTCTACGGAAGAGAAGTTGGTGGTAGTGGTTGCCTGATTGGGGTGTGGGGAGGGGGGGTTGGGGAGATGGTAAATTTCCGCGTTCGCGGTACCCTGCCAAATGGATTTGCACATGGGGGTCAGTAACGTTGCATTGCAGTGTACTGTACCCCGGTTGGGGGATGGAGCCCGGGGGAGCAGGGGGTGGGGGTGGGTATAAGAGGGAGGTGGTGGTGGTGGTGGTTGCCGGATGGGGGGGGGGGGGGTGAGGGGGTAAATTTCTGCGTCCGCCAAATGGATTTGGCCAATGGGGGTCAAGAAAGGTGCATTGCAGTGTATTGTACCCCGGGATGGGGGATATAGCCCGTTTGAGCAGCGGGGTGGGGGGGAGGGCGGGGGGAGGGAGAAGAAGGGAGATAAGGCGTGGTGGGGGGAGGGGAGGTGGGGAGGGGGGATGGTGGAGGCGGCAGAGGTTGTGTAGTGCTGTTGCCTAACCCTGATGGACAATGCGGCAACACGGGAGGGCAGCAAGAGTCAAGTCGGCATCGATTGCAACACGGCCTCAAGCCATGACCCGGGTCCTGCCCCCCCCCCCTTCCCCCGTCCTCTGCCACGCCCCCATCCCCCCCCCCCCCCCGGCCCCTTCATTCCAGCCTGCCCCCCCTCCCCCCGTCCCTCCACCTGCCACGTGCCCAGTTGCCCCCCACACGGCACACTCAGACACAGACACATACATCACATCTAGAACGTTTGTTCTCTGAATTAACATTGCATTATCAGAGGCAACACAGACTCTGGCTTTACAAGCAACGTTTCTCCAAACTGGCTATTCTTGTGGAGACTAATACACCTTTCAGAACATCCCAGAACACAAAATATTTTTGTAACCGAGTGTATTGTATACATGTTCCGGGCCATGACCCTTTAATCCTTTCTTTCCGGTCCTTTTCCTTTTTGATTGGGTGGGGGTTTTATGGCCCCAATTATCTAAGGTGTTAAAAGTTGTGTGCTGGGCGGCAGCGTCATGCTTTTGGCATCTGAGGACATTAAGCAAAAACAGAACGAACGAACGAACGGCAGCGTCCCTTTCCCCCAGTGTCCCTGCAGAGGCAGGTTGTTTGTTTACTGTTGCGGCCGGTGTTCATCTCAGTGGAGAGCCTGTAAGTAGTTATTTTTCTATGGCTTGTTGTTCTGTTGTTTCTTATTGATGATGATGATGATGAGTTGATGCTTAATGTCCTCAGATGTCATTTGACATATTAGGGACAAGTTGTGACCAATGCCGAAGCACGGTTCAATAAAATCCACATACGTAAGGTGTATGCGTGTTTAGCTGTAACCTGCCACCTGCACTTTTTGGCAGAATGACCGGGATTTTTTACGTGCTACTGTGGTAACACGGGGGTGGAACGGATACCGAAATAAGAGTCAGCACAGAAAGTCGACCCTGGAGAAGAAAATTCTCCCGCCGTTCCAGCAGGGATTCGAACCCGCGACCTTTCAATCACGAGTCCGGTGCTCTAACCACTGAGCTATCCCCGCCCCCCATTTCTTATTGATGTAAATAATGTATGTTTATAATGTTATCATGTTCACAACGTGCCTTGCTTTTGGTTCTTGAACACGTGGGTAATTTCGGCATCAGATTGCCGCCTGGCCTTTATGCCACAGGATGACCGGTGTTTCCAAAATGTATGCAGCTATGATGATGAGCTGATGCTTAATGTCCTCAGATGTCATTTGACATATTAGGGACAAGTTGTGACTAATGCCGAAGCACGGTTCAATAAAAGCCACATACGTAAGGTGTATGCGTGTTTAGCTGTAACCTGCCACCTGCACTTTTGGCATGTTTAGCTGTAACCTGCCACCTGCACTTTTGGCAGAATGACCGGGATTTTTTACGTGCTACTGTGGTAACACGGGGGTGGAAACGGATACAGAAATAAGAGTCAGCACAGAAAGTCGACCCTGGAGAAGAAAATTCTCCACGCCGTTCCAGCAGGGATTCGAACCCGCGACCTTTCAATCACGAGTCCGGCGCTCTAACCACTGAGCTATCCCCGCCCCAGTATGCAGCTAACCCTGGTTAGCTGATATGTAGCTAGTATGTTATCTTGCCATTGTTGGATGTTCAGTTTTGAGTGATGCTTTGCCGATGCAAAGTTATCCCTCTAAAGTATGGAATACTTTGTCAGTATGTCCGCGCAGATCTCTGTGCGGCATAACTTATATGTTTAGTTTCCTACCGATCTATGTTTCTACATGAAATCGGTGGTATATTATGGCTAACACTTTGAAGATGTTGACTTCATAGTTGTAGAACGTTCATTTTACTAGTTGAATATGGTTTAGTGCATAGGGGTGATTGTACAAACTGTGAGACATGTTATTTCTGTTTTGATCCGGCTTTTGTATGGCCGAGTCTTGGGCGCGCAGACTTTCACTCTGCTTAGCTTGTAAACCCTTTCCGGGTCTTTGTGCGTGTACCCGAACTGGCCGGTGATGCGCGTCAGTGGTGGCATTTAGGTCTTTGTCTCTGTTCACTAACCGAGCAGACAGGCGCTGCCAGATCGACAGCTTAGATTCTTGATGCGCTACCCGCGTCATTAAGACGCTTGACGTTGTTCACAGATATGCTCTGCTAGTCAGTAACAATGACATGCTGTAACGCCTTGAGTAACGAGGCTGGAGCCGGTCAGTTTATGACTGACTTCCTCCCGCTTACGGCATGGTCCCAAATGCCACCCGTGTCACTATCCATCTCGTTGTGTGCTTAAGTGGAACTGCTGTGACGATTATCTCACTCTTCCTGTTTAGTGAAGAATGAGCTTGGTAATCCGTATTCTTCACTGTTACTTTATTGCATACTATTATACTGGGAGTTCATCAGTTAATTGACTGGCCGTCTCCTGTATACTCACCGTGACTCCGTGATATACGGGTTTTAAGTATTAATCATTTTGTCACGTGTTATAGTAACCTACGGGTAAACTACATGGTTACTGCAGTTATTAGATAATTGCTGTTGTTTATACTTTACATTTGCTTTCATGTTCTAAATGTTTTGTTTGCTGGTGTCTTTTCCAATACAGACACTGTTTCCTGGTTGGTTGGTGAACAAATAAAAGTTATGTGATAGCAACCTCTGACTTGTGACTCTTCACTCATGCATCCAACCTGCTTTCCCTCAACACACGATTCCCCTACATTTTATTCATCCCATTATGGGAAATTAAAGTATAAATTACATTATCGTACATTAAATCAATCAAAACAACTAAACAACGAAAAAGAAATCATCAGAATGGGTACAATATCACTCAATCAGTGTGTGTGTGTGTGTTGTGTTTGTGCATGCGTGCGTGTACAATATCAGTCAATCAATATGTGTGTGTGTGTGTGTGCATGCGTGTGTGTGTGTGCGTTGGCGTTCGTCCGTGCCAATGTGTGTGTGGTTTAGTGTGTGTGCGCGCGCGCTCGAGTGTATGTCCCTGTGTGTGTGTGTGTCGGGGGGGGGGGGGGGGGGGGTGGGGGGGAGGGGGTCTTACGTGCGCGTCTACATGTGTGTGCGTGTATATTGTGGGTGTGCGTGCGTGCGCAATGTGTGTGTGTGTGTATGTACGTGGGTGTATGTGTTTGTCTGTGTGTGTGTACACTGTGCCTATATGTGTGAGGGTGTGTCTGTGTGAGTGCGCGCTCGCGCGTGTGTATGTGTTCTCGCGCCTGTGTGTGTGTGTGTGTATTTGCATGCGTGTCTCTGTGTGTGTGACAACGCTTTCACTCATGCATTCCACTACACTGACAAAAACTTCGAAAGGCACCTACATGTGCGTGTGTATGGGTGTGTGTGTGTATGTGCGCGTGCGTGCACACGCGACCGTGTGTGTGTGTGTGTGTGTGCGCGTGTATATGTGTGTTTGTATGTGCGCGTGTGTGTGTTTGTGTATTTGCGTGCATGTGTGTACGGGGGTGTGTGTGTGTATTATCGTGGGCGTGTGTGTATGTGTGCGTACGTGCGTGCGCGTGTTCTTGTGTGAGCGCAGGCGCATGCTTGAGCGTGTGTGTGTGTGCGCGCGTTTGTATGTATGTGTGTGTTTGCGTGCGTACGCGTGTGTATGTGTGTGTGTGACAACGCTTTCACTCATGCATTCCACTATACGCTTGAGCAACATATTGAGCAGTAAACACTAATCTCTAGAAATCAAACACGTACACATATGGACACTCCCACTCACTCCCACTGACAGACAAGCAGCCGGATGCATTACAAACACGTGCAGACAGACGTAGAAAAGCATTCACTCACTCTCCTACTGTCTGCCTTTTCACCGTCAGTAGCTGACTGAGTTTACAATACTCCTGCATCTTTGTTTCCAAATGATCCTTGATCCGATCGTGGCGCTCACTGATATATATATATATATATATATATATATATATATATATAGGTGTGTGTGTGTGTGTGTGTGTGTGTGTGTGTGTGTGTGTGTGTGTGTGTGTTTGTGTGTGTGTGTTTGTGTGTGTGTAGCGAGAGAGAGATTGATTAATTGTGAGAGAGAGGATTGATTAATTGTGTGTGAGAGAGAGAGAGAGAGAGAGAGAGAGAGAGAGAGAGAGAGAGAGAGAGAGAGAGAGAGAGAGAGAGAGAGAGAGAGAGAGAGAGAGAGACTATACCTACCGGTAACCGCCGACATCGGACGCCTCATCCACAAGGACACACAGTGTGTCCCCCTGCACCACCGACACCAGGTCTTTGACGGCACTGTCCACGTCTGACTTTTGTCTGCGGAAGTCGTACTGATGGAACCGCACGGTGCCCGTTGTCGGGGATGTCGTGGAGTCAGCACTCAGGGTCACCTGCAGCTGGTGCTGGATCATGAGGGAGACGGCCAGGGTGTCAGGGTCGATACTGACGACGTCAACATCGCGCCCCTGCCGCGCCCACCTCAAGCCCTGCAGGACCAGCAGTACGGTCTTACCTGTGTGGAGAAAACAGCGATGGGACTCGGTTAGTGCCCCTGTCTTTGTTCCAGTACTGCAGTATAACCACTGTTCGACAGAATACCCCCCCCCCCCCCCCCCCCCCCCACTGCCGTATGTGTGTACAGGCATGCAAAAATATCGCATACGCAGGTTAAAGATCCTGCAGTCCATGTCAGAGATCGATGGATTATGAAAACACAAAAACAACTCAGCATGCACGGACGATCTGAGCGTAGGGAGCTTCGAATAACAGTGTCAACTGGTGCGTGGTAGTAAGGTGTGCACAGAACGTTCTGGGTGAGTTAGTTAGTTAGGTAGGTAGAGTGTGTGTGTGTGTGTGTGTGTGTGTGTGTGTGTGCGAGTGAGATATATTCGAAATAAGTGTAGCCCTTTCTCATCCTCGATTTTGGAATAGTCTGCCACTGTACTTCAGACCATACAGATCATATCACTCACTCAGCTCCTTCAAGGGAAACCACCGCGAGCACCTTATCGGTCTTATCAGATAGTTTGTGACGGACAAAGCTTAACCTCGATTTCCTCCCCTTTCCCCTCCTCCATCACCTCATTTTCAGCTGTATATCACGAAATGAGTCTTAACTTAAAATTAGGCAATTTGAGATATCTGCATCTCTCAAATCTGCAAGTTCTGCTCGTTATTTTGATATTTAAATCACGTTTCTACTCCAATAAATGTGGACGTGGCGTGTTTTTGAAGGTTTCATGTGTGGCGGAGGCCATTTGAGAAAACCAGCTTTAAAGTTTTCACTTTCCATTGAGTAATTTTTCTTTAATCCTTAGCAACAGGAGGTTTAATGTACCAATCTTGACCAATTATGGCACAGGAACATATCAAACACTGAGGCACCTCAAGCGACTGAAATTTAAATATTAGTTAACTTTCGGTTTATTTTGTTAATGCTATTAATCCCATGATCTCGGTTTAAAATTAGCAAAACTGATGCCGAGAAGGGTGAATAAAATGCGTTTCAAACGTTTATTAAACTTTTCAGAGCATATCAGTGCAAACACCCCCAAGTTTAATGCTTATAGACTTTCATTTCGCCCAAAAATTGAAAACACCCAGACAGACCCCCACTGGCTGCTTTTGCCTGTAGCACAGTAAACCGGCTGCGATTTAAGACTCAATTGGTGAGAACGGGTCACCTCTACTGCTGTAAATATCTGTTTATTCTGTAGACCAGTGATTCCTGTAAGATCATTGTTACCACACCACTGATGAACAAATTACTGCTGTTACGTGCGCGCGCGCGTGTGTGCGTGTGTGTGTGTGTGTGTGTGTGATGGAGGGTGTGCGGTACTGGCTTGAATTATTAGACACCCGTTATTTATGATCTACATGCTTTCTCGCAAGACCCATGTTATGTCTTCGTGATCGACAATAATTGCAAAATATCGTCAGCACCATTTATACATTGCTCTGCATGCATCTGATTTGTTTACTGACATTTTCAAAGTATTTCCATTCTTTTGACTGTCAAGTCGTTTATTATCTTTCACTTCTTTGTTTCTTACTCTCTTTAAATAGAAATCGATTTTGTGCACACACAAAATTAGCCGTTCTTTTTTTTTCTACATTGCTCGCTTAGCAAGGGATACAATCCTTGGAACAAAATGTTTTCGTGTTCGAGTACGAATTCTCTGTCTGTCTGTCTGTCTGTCTGTCTGTCTTTCCTTTTCTCTCTCTCTTCAAATATTATTAACACTGATCAGTAAACAACATTGATAACCGTGCCTCTCTAAAAAAAATGTACCAGACTAAAAGCAACAGCACAAATACACTGAAAATTCGCGCATGTTCTGTGTTATTATTATTATTCATATTATTCGTATCTTTTATATAGCGCTATTCTCTGATCTCGAGCAGACTCCCTACGCGCATGTCGCATGCGATTCTGAATGAGTGACTGCATCCTTTTATAGCGCGTATTATTAATACCCACGGAGGTGGTGTACTGGCAGCGCTCTGTGGTTGTTGCATGGCTGGTGCCACGTGAAATGCTGCCGTCTCGGGGCAAGTTCTGTGTACACCATTCAACCATGCACCAGTTTACAGTGTCACTTCATTCAAAGCCACATAGGTAGGGTGTGTGCGTGTTTAGCTGTAACCATTCAACCATGCACCAGTTTACAGCGTCACTTCATTCAAAGCCACATAGGTAGGGTGTGTGCGTGTTTAGCTGTAACCTGCCACCCGGCATGGGGGTGGAACGGATACCGAACTAAGGGTCAGCACACAAAGTTGACACTGGAGAAAATTATTCCGCCGCTCCTGCCGGAACTCGAACCCGGGACCTTTCGATCACGAGTCCGACGGAGGGGGGCCAAAACCTAACGCTACAGCACCACCGCAATGATTCTGCATTCTGATAGGCAACCGTGTGAGCCGCTTTGACGTCTCATTCACTGGGTGTGGCAAAGCCAGCAGACAGTACGACGTTAAAAAGAAAAACAGCCAAAGCGGAATCGAAACGACGTCCGTCTGCTTACCAGCTTAACACCGTACCACTAGACCAACCCGACTGACATAAAAATAAAAAATAAAATGAAAAAAATGAAAGACTCAAGGAAAGAACTACACGGTTTCATACCTGTGCCTGGGGGCCCGGTCAACATGACCCGAGGTGGCGACCGGTGCATGATGTCACACTGATGTGACGTCAGCACCAGACAGGCCAACGCCCGGCCCAGCACAGCCACTGCCTCCCCCGCTGTCCTCACCTCCACACGGCGACGAGGGTCGGTAGAGCAATGAACTCGTACTGCTGTGGCCGGACCCACGAATCTGTGATAGGAAAGACAATGCTTGACGTCGTACAAATTTGTGTGTGTGTGTGTGTGTGTGTGTGTGTGTGTGTGTGTGTGTGTGTGTGTGTGTGTGTGTGTGTATGTGTGTGTGTGTGTGCGAGCGCGCGCGCGTATAATAATCAGCATGTACATGAGTGCGCGCGCTTGTGTGTACGTGTGTGTGTGTGTGTGTGCGTGCGTGTTACTCTGTGTGTGCGTGTGCGTGTGCGCGCGCGCGTGTGTGTGTTTGTTAGAATGTGTGTACTGTAATGGTGTGTGCGTGTGTGAATGTACATGTGTGCGTGCGCCTGTGTGGACGCACGTGTGTTCGTGTGTATGTGTGTTCGAGGGTGTGTACTGCAATGGTGTGTGCGTGTGTGAATGTACATGTGTGCGTGTGCGTGCGCGCGCGCGCGCGCGCGCGCGCGCGCGTGTGTGTGTGTGTGTGTGTGTGTGTGTGTGTGTGTGTGTGTGTGTGTGTGTCCAGTTACTTCACTTACCTGGCCAGGTATGATTGTAACTGTATATCCCACTCCTAGGAATACAACCTACTATTTTCCTGATTTCCAAATAACCAAATGATTGAATTTTGTCCAGTTCTCTTACAGCATAAAGTGCAGTGGCATGAGCAGACTATTATAATTTGATTTCTGATTTTTTTAATGGCACCCATTGTTTCGCCCTAATATATCCGTCGTTTAGTGGGCGTTAAATACCAATTATCAGTGGCTCACCTGGCCACAATGTCCAGGTACAGATCATCGGTAAGGCTGGCATCTGTCGTGCAGGTGACCCTGTACTGCCACCAGTAGGTCAGCTGTGACAGGACGGCGGGCGTCACGTCCCAGTAGGTATCAGGGTCACTCAGCTGGTCTGAACAGCAACACAGCTGTACGGCATCTGCTGTACTGCCTGCACCCAGACTGCGACACACTTCCTGCAGATAACATGATGGATGTTGTCTTCATAATTATGTGTTAGAACCCTTTTAAGAGACACTTCCTGCAAATAACATGATGGATGTCTTCATAATTATGTTACAACCCTTTCAACAGACACTTCTGCAAATAAGATGATCGAAGTTGTATTCATAATTATGTGTTAGAACCCTTTGAAGAGACACTTCCTACAAATAAAATGATGGGTGTTGTCTTCATAATTATGTCTTACAGCCCTTTAAGAGACACTTTCTGTAAATAAGATGATGGCTGTTGACTTCATAATTATGTGTTACAACCCCATTATATACTGTTTGACACACTTTCTGCAAATACGATGATTGGCGTTGTCTTCATGATTATGTTTTTATAACCCCTTTACGTACAGTTTGACACACTTCCAAGTTCCTGCAAATAAGATGATGGGCGTCTTCATAATTATGTGCTACAACCCCTTTACGTACTGCTTGACAAGGCCTACAGGTCGCTTGGTCGTTGCTGGCTTTGTGTTATGACTCTCTGTCGTTACCTTCTTCTATTTTCCACCGATCCATCATCAGTATTGCATGCGCTTGCAGTGTGTGTGTGTGTGTGTGTGTGTGTGTGTGTGTGTGTGTGTGTGTGTGTGTGTGTGTGTGTGTGTGTGTGTGTGTGTGTGTGTGTGTGTACCTGCTCTAACGATGGGTCCGAAGTCAGGACCCGATGTAAGTGAGCACTGCTCACGAACGGTAGGAAGAGCGTCTTCCTGACCATCAGTCTGGGTGCAAGGTCACTCAATAGGTGACTAACTACTGTCTCCGACTTGTCCAGCTGTTTGACCGCCTGTTTCACCTTCTTGGCCACGGCAGCGTCAGCCTCAGCTGGGGACAAGTTCAGGGCCGCCTGGTTTATCCCCACGGATTTCAGTTCTCCAATAACAATTCCGTGCCGACGATGCATCAATAAGATGTCAAAATCGCCAGCAGCGTACTCCTCGCCCAGGTCTGAAGGCCGCGGGAGTTGTGAAGCCTGCACAGCGGCCGCGTAAGAAGGCTGGTTGAGGTAATCACCGAAGTTGAGCTGGGACAGGATGAACATGGGCTCTTGGCGGGCATTTCCGAGTGCCCGCAGATTGGCCAACACATGGCGCTGAGCCGTATCGTCTCTAAAGTCGCTTTCTTGGACTCGAACTGGCGTGGCTAGTCGCTGTGATTCCTCGGGCCACAGACGGTATTGTGTTGGCGGGTTTACGAGCTGACTGACAGGGGGGGCATTTTGGACAGGTGCGGCACTACCAGATGTCTGACTGACCGGGGGGACATTGTGGACAGGTGTGGCACTACCAGATGGCTGACTGACCGAGGGGACATTTTGGACAGGTGCGGCACTACCAGATGGCTGACTGACCGAGGGGACATTTTGGACAGGTGCGGCACTACCAGATGGCTGACTGACCGAGGGGACATTTTGGACAGGTGTGGCACTACCAGATGGCTGACTGACCGAGGGGACATTTTGGACAGGTGCGGCACTACCAGATGGCTGACTGACCGAGGGGACATTTTGGACAGGTGTGGCACTACCAGATGGCTGACTGACCGAGGGGACATTTTGGACAGGTGCGGCACTACCAGATGGCTGACTGACCGAGGGGACATTTTGGACAGGTGCGGCACTACCAGATGGCTGACTGACCGAGGGGACATTTTGGACAGGTGTGGCACTACCAGATGGCTGACTGACCGAGGGGACATTTTGGACAGGTGCGGCACTACCAGATGGCTGACTGACCGAGGGGACATTTTGGACAGGTGTGGCACTACCAGATGGCTGACTGACCGAGGGGACATTTTGGACAGGTGCGGCACTACCAGATGGCTGACTGACCGAGGGGACATTGTGGACAGGTGGGGTAACCGGAACAGGTAGGACAAGTGCAGACAGACCGGTACCGGACACCGTGCCCCTGTCGTAGGGCACCCTGTTGAAGTGTTCCGGTGGAACACAGTAAGTGCGGCGGAGAGCGTCAGGGTACAGTGAAAGTATGAAGCTGCGCCACGTGGTCGGGGCGTTACGGGAAGTTGCGGGGTTACTTGACATGGTGTGTCTGTTACGGTGATAAAGGTTAAGATGATAACTGGCTCTTTATAGGCAGTTACAATGTTACGCTAAAATATTAATGGTATGCGTGTTTTGAGCGAATTACACTGTTACAGCACAAGATCCGAATGTGACAAAAACGTTACGGTGAGTTTAAGTTTCAAGTATCAACGGTTAAGTTGCGTCACAGCTGATGGTCGTGATCTCGTTGTTCTGCACGATATCTGTAACAGACAATATGCGCACGACGTGATACAGTGGGAATAACGGTCAATCAGTCAGTCAGTCAGTCAGTCAAGCAAGCAACAAATCAGTCAGTCAGTCAGACCAACAACTCAGTCAATCACTAATACATAACTATAATAACCATGATGATAACAATAAATGATATTTGTTGCATACAGTATGCGCACGACGTAATACAATAGGAATAACGGTCAATCAGTCAGTCAATCAGTCAGTTAGACAAGCAAGCAACAAATCAGTCAGTTAGTCAGTCAGACCGACAACTCAAACACTAATACATAACTATGATAATCATGATGATAACAATAAACCGATTTATACAACGCAAAACGTCACCGAAGGGGCTATTCTAAGCGCGCGCGCGCGCGCGCGCGCACACACACACACACACACACACACACACACACACACACACACACACACACACACACAGGCACCCGCAACACAAGTGCACTCACTATGCACAAGTTACAACAAGAGATAACACACACACACACAAGTACACACTATACACAAGTTACAACAAGAGATAAAACACAGGCACCCGCACACACAGGTGCACTCACTATGCACAAGTTACACAAGAGATACCACACAGGTACCCGCACACATAAGTGCATTCACTAAATTAAGCTACAACAAGCGATAACACACAGGTACCCACACACACATAAGTACACACTATACACAAGTTACAACAACAGATAACACACAGACACCCACACGGGCAAGTACACACACTCTACATAAGTTACAACAAGAGATAACACGCAGGCACCGCACACACGTGTACTCACCATGCACAAGTCACAACAAGAGATAATAATAATATGAGCAAGTGCTCTTTGTATACGTTTTAACGGCAATCCCGCCCCGGTTATCAGATCACATGCAATTACATTACTGTACTGTTAGTAACCCGGGAACCGGAGCAGACGACGCTTTTGTTTTGAAGCGCGGCGTGTAGCGTAACGCCACATGGCCTTCACACAGCCGACCGGCGATAGCCGCCAGTGCGCGCCATTTTCAAATCTGTTTTCTGCCTTAATATTTTGACCGCTTGTTTGTTTACCTACTCGTTTTTATGCACCAAGTCATGTGTAATATAATTTGGCATCTATTAGATCTTAGAATGTTTATCCAACGTTCATTTAGACGCAGGATCGAGCTTAATCAGTAGCCGAGGCCTCTCTGGGTCTATTCTTTTAATAGCCGTCGTCTGCACGGCGCGTTCTCTGTTTAGTACTAGCGAATAGTAGTGAATCGTTGTATTGACTCGATTAAAGTAATTCTGTGTCGACCAATGCTTTGTCGTATATTATTTTGCTTTGCTTACTTCCTGTTTAGTGTTTATTTTGGGTTCAAATTAACTGATTAAGTATTGAGTACTGTAGAAGTTGTATTCATAGACTAGTACTTGATATCACTTTATCAGCGATTCTGCGACTAGATAACGCGCCCCAGGCGAAAGTTCGCACCGATTGTTTTAGTGCTAGTCTTTGAGTGTGTCTTGCTTCTCGCACATAATTTTTATGTACCATTTTAACCGTGGGAGCGTACTCTTTATTCTGAGTAATTTTAGTAACATTATTATTTTGTACATCGTGTTAGTTGTGATTTAGTTGACTGAATCTGTTTATAGACAGGCGCAATCCACTCTTGCTGTAAATAAAATAAGTCATGGGTGTACATTTTGTTTATACGGTTTGAAAGATTGTAACTGTAGCTTTTATTTGATGTTTTTCGTGGTTTAATTAGTTTAGTTATTGTAGAGGAAACTGTATTAGTCAGTGCGGGCCAAGGAAACACAATTGTCAGCCATTTTGTGGTCCAGAGGGCCGATTTGATTGTAGCGATAGCGTGTGTTCCTTGCGGCCCGCGCCGTTCTCTTATCTATGCGAGCGAGTGAGGATTTGGGGTCCCGGAGGCCGGTCCACCCGTACCCGCCTTGGGTCGTGGAGGGAGCGCGGGTTGAGTTGGAGGTGTCGGGGCTCCGGAAGTCCGATAACCCTCTGATCTTACAAGCAACAGCCAGAGAGCTGATCAATAATCAATATAACCATTGTATCTGTGTGTACACGGATGGGTCCGTGACGACGGAGGGAGTGGGGGCCGCGTTCGTTGTACCACAACTCAGTAATCTAACCAGAAAATATCAGCTGCCTCATGTATCTATATTTACTGCCGAATTAGTTGTCATTATAATGGCCTTAAACTTCTTTAATGACCTGTGTCAGCCGCCGATGGCGGTGTCGGTTTTTTCTGACTCGCTGTCGGCGCTGCAGGCCATCAAACACAAGAGTCAGTCTTCCAGAGAAGACGTCGTTAAAGAAATAGTCGTCGTGTGCCACCAGCTTATTACTCGTGGCACCGACATTGTCTTGCAGTGGGTCCCCTCCCACGTGGGCGTGCCTGGCAACGAGAGCGCTGACCGCGCTGCGAAACAGGCAACCCGTGGACTGGGGGCCACTGCGCTCCACTTGACTCTCTCCTTTACTGACATTAAAACCCTCTTAACCAGAGCCGTGTGGAAACTGTGCGGGGAGGAGTTGGCCGCCAAGGCCAGGGACAGTGGTTACACCAACGATCTGTCCCCTCCTACCAGGCACGGCGTGCGTTTCCCCCCGCTGTCAGTGCACCTCTCTACAATTATGTACCGTCTGCGTTGTGACGTGTGGCGAACCATCTTTGTCCCCAAACTGTGTTTGTGCGGGCAGATGGTCTCGCCCTACCATGTTATTTTTAAGTGTTCCGCAATGGCGGGTCACTTTAAACCTATTATTGATAAGCTTCGATTGCTTAATCTGCCGCCGGACCTCTCCAGTCTGTGTCGTTTCCGTGACGACGCGGGGTGGGGTCTGGCGGTGGACGCAGCCAAGTTGATATTTACCTCTGGTGCGGCTGCTCACATCGAGAGTCTGTTTACTTCCGCGTTCCATCGTGCCAGTGTCGGTGTCAGCGCACGTGCCAGGCGTGCCAGGCGTGCAGTTGCTAGGCCCGGTCGTCCCCCGGAGCAAAACCTATAGTCCGTTGTTTGTTTGTTTTTCTCCGCAGTTTGTTTCTGTTTTTTGTTGTTGTTGTTTTTTGTTCTCTCTCTCTCTCTCTCTCTCTCTCTCTCTCTCTCTCTCTCTCTCTCTCTCTCTCTCTCTCTCTCTCTCTCTCTCTCTCTCTTTAAGTCGCTGCGGTGGCGAGTGTTATAGTCTGGTTTCTCTTTGTATTTTCAATCGCTGCGCGAGGCGTATGCCTGCGTGGCGAATGCTGTAGTTTTTTTTTTTAGTTTTTTGTTTTTTTCTAGTTGCTATACGAGGTGTATGCCCGCGTGGCGACTGTTTTTTTCTTTCTTTTTTTCTCTCTCTCCTAGTCGCAGTGCGAGGTGTTTTCTCGCGCGGCGAGCGCTATAGTCATGTTTTGTTTTTGTTTTCCGAACGCCGCCGCCCGCGTGACAAATTTTCGTGAGCCCGCTGGCCTCGCTGTGATATTGAAGGGGTTACCACCCCTGGTATAAAATTATTATAACAGACATGCTGTATCTTAAAAAGTGAAAGAGTGTGGTATGAATGACTAGATATATTTATTAGTGTACATACTATGTCTATGCGTCTTTGTGTTGCATGTACGTCTTACATGTTTCTTTCTTTAGTAGATGTGATTATATATTTTTAAAAAGTGGTCCTAAGAAGTTTTATCAATTTTAAAGAGAGTATTTTTGATTAAAGATTAAAACATTTTTATTGGCCCCTACCCTAGTGTAGTGTTGACGAGGTCTAATGTAAACATTTATGTAATGGCTCTCCTTTAGCTGCTAGTCCTAGACTGTGATAGTATATGTGTGCAATCGATATATAATTAATGATTGAATTTTTATATATATTATTAATTTTTTAGTCCTGTATACGCCGCGGTGTCAGAGGACTTAAAACACAAACAGTTCGTTCGTTCGATTTTGGGTGTGCTGAAAATTGTCTGCTGCTGTACAATAAACCCTGATTGCCGTACGCCTGCTGTGGTCTCCATTTTTACTGACTCCGCTGCCTGTGTCCTGTCCTTCTACACCCCACCACTCCATTACAATAATAATAACAACAGATAACAGACAGACACACACACTATACACAAGTTACAACAACGAATAACATACAGGCACCCGCACACAAGTACACACACTATACACAAGTGTGTAAAATTGAAGACAGTCACAGAGATAAGACGGAGAAGTGCACATGACACAGTTATAACAGAGAGCAGTTATCTTGTACTGAATTCTTTGCGGGACTGGGAACCAGAGGAGAGATTGGAGCAAAGGAGGGATAGGGTGAGTTTTAATTTTGTTTCAGGATGAACAGCACAGTTCTGAGAGCAACGAAGGCTATGGACAGAGAAAGCAGGCAGACGAGAAAGGAGAGAGTTGCAGTAGTCGAGGCGTGACAGAATGAGTTAGGTGACCAGCGTTACTGCAGCCTCGGTAGAAAGACACTTCGGGACACATCTGAATCGGCGAAGCTGGTAGCAACAGGAATTGGAGGTTTGATTAATGCCGGTTTCCATGGACAGTACGTGTGCTGTCGAGGAGACTGCCGAGGTTTCTGACGGTCAGAGAGTGGGACTGTGCTATCGTCATGCTGAAGGCTGTTGACGGTCATAGAGTGGGACTGTGCTATCGTAATGCTTAAGGCTGTTGACGGTCAGAGAGTGGGACTGTGCTATCGTCATGCTGAAGGCTGTTGACGGCCAGAGTGGGACTGTGCTATCGTCAAGCTGAAGGCTGTTGACGGTCAGACAGTGGGACTGTGCTATCGTCAAGCTGAAGGCTGTTGACGGTCAGAGTGGGACTGTGCTATCGTCAAGCTGAAGGCTGTTGACGGTCAGAGAGTGGGACTGTGCTATCGTAATGCTTAAGGCTGTTGACGGTCAGAGAGTGGGACTGTGCTATCGTCAAGCTGAAGGCTGTTGACGGTCAGAGAGTGGGACTGTGCTATCGTCAAGCTGAAGGCTGTTGACGGTCAGAGTGGGACTGTGCTATCGTCAAGCTAAAGGCTGTTGACGGTCAGAGTGGGACTGTGCTATCGAAATGATTGACAAATAAGTCACTAGTCTGAGATTTAATGAAATAAATAATGATTTTTTAAATATTTTTTTGATGTTGGTTTTTATGTTTGGTCTGGAGAGTCAGTGCGGTTGCCATCTTTGATTGTTCATTGAATGTGTATGCGTGTGGTCGACAAAAAGCTCTAAGCATGCCGGCCTACTGTGTTGCAGCAAACTGTAACAACTCACAAGCAACCCAAAGTTTAACGATGCACGAGTTCCCGCGGAATCGACCCGCTGTGAGGCGAAAATGGGTCAAATTTGTACAATCCAAACGAGCTGACTTTGATGTTGCGTCTCAGTCACGCCCATTTGTGTAGCGAGCACTTGGCTGAGTGCAATTTCATAAACTTTATGGCGGAATACCAAAGTTTAATGGGATTTGCTTCAAAGCCGAAACCCTGAAACAAGCGCTAACAAGGCAAAGACAAAAAGCCTAACACGAATTCCTACGGCAGAAAAGGCCGTGAAAGAAAGAGACAGTACACAAATGCCTGTGGCAAAGAAAGAAAGAACAGACCACAAATGCCTGTTGCAAAGAAAGAAAGACCAAACCACAAATGCTGGTAGCAAACGAAAATTGGCTGCCCTAATCAGGCAAGCAAACAGCTGACACCAAATGAAAGAAACAAACAGCTGAAACTACCACAAAATACCAAACGCTTGCCTACCTGCAAGCATAAGGTGGAACAAACACAAATACAAAAATCCACCAAATCACAACAGTCTAATAGACTACTGTCTGCAACAAAGGAGTGGACGACTACAGTCATAAGAGGACAGAGCAAAAATAACTGTGCCAACGACAAACAGATGGAAAGCCAAATAACCATAACTCTAACTAACCCCTCACTAACCCGGCTTCTATCTAGAAAAGCAAAGGCTGCAGATTGATAAATCAAAACGCTAATCAGGACTACCGATGACAAAGCATCGGTATGTAAACAAATGCAGACGACAAGAGAAATACAAAATGGCTGCCCTAATCGAGCAAGCTAACAAGCGGGTACGAAATGGCCAAGAAGCCAAAGATAAAAAAAGAAAGAACGCATGGTGAAAGAGAGAGCGAGAGAGAGAGAGAGAGAGAGAGAGAGAGAGAGAGAGAGAGAGAGAGAGAGAGAGAGAGAGAGAGAGAGAGAGAGAGAGAGAGAGAGAGAGAGAGAGATAACTTTCTGAAAAGAAAGACGAGGCAAGTAATGTCAGCGAGCAACGGGAAAAAGGCTGGATGCACGTAATCCGTGTACACGATACAACCCACTTAGCAGTGACAACAACACGGCAGGGCAACTACCCCACACAAAGAAAGAATGAGCGGTCTCGTTAAACATCGAGACTACCCCCCTCACTCGTACATCGTAAATGAACGATATATCTCGAGAAACAAAAGGGCAAGTGAAGAGAAAAAAAAGAAAGAAAGAAAACAAAAAACAAAACAAAAAACCCAGTGAACCGCAAGAACTGGTAACTAGCCCAACCCCAAACCTTAACAGAGTGAGGCCACGAAATCGCTAGTCTATTGAACTAAAACGAACAAAACGTTTTTCATTTTTACATATGATGAAACAAACAAGAATAAATTGGGAAAATAAAATAAAACACCAATAAAAGGCAGGCTCCCTGATGAGGTCCAGCCTGTTGTGAAAGCTAGAGTAAACAGAACTAAAAAGACTGAAACGCCACGCACCCAACAAGGCTCGAGAAAGATGAAATAACAAGGAAGAAATAAACAAAGGCCCAACTACTGACAATGGCGTCGGAGCTTCATCTTTGGAGATCCAAACTGGATTTTTTTCCAAGCCGGTTACACTGTGGTTACTAGCCATTTTGCAGCGACTCCCCAGAGTGACGTAGTGCGCATATGTGCTCATGATTTTCAGCGTCATGGCGACGCTTTCGGTACGACAGAAAATGCCTGTTTTCACAAGATCACAATTTCACCTACATCATTGTTCTCAGCGAACTTTAACGGAAATCGTGTCAAAAATCACCCCAAACCTTGGACTTGTCCTTTAAAGTAACAGCTTGAAGTCAGCAGGCTCTTTGCCAAGTATACAAACAGGAAGGACATGTCAAAGATATAGATCTGCAAAAAGTGATCATCCACAGAGTCAGTGATTTGACAACTCATTGTCAACTGTCTGAAATCGCTGTGTGACTTGATGTGATGAGAACATGAAAGGTACAACGCACCTGACGTCTTAAAGTTTCCTACCCGTTTGGTCTGAGTGTCTGTGACGACAGGAAGGAGAGCCACACGACCTGACGACACCGCGCTGAGAAATGATTAACCCACTGTGACAGCCTGCCGGTGATCTGGTGTGTCTGGTGTCGCTGACTGTGACGTATTTTGTCTGTTGCCAGGAGACGGTTGCACGCAGTGTGTTCGTCTGCCCCTCCACCACCACCACCACCATAACTACCATCATCACCCCCCCCCCCCCCCCCCCCCCCCCCCGTTCCCACCGGGACAGACTTACATTTTCTTCTTTTCTTTGGTGGTGGGGGGGGGACGGGGGAGGGGGGGGGGGAGGCGGGGGTGATATCAGACTTCAAATGGCAGCATGTATAGAAGCCGTACTTTTTTCTTTTCTTTTTCTGATCAGATCAGCAGCAAACCGTCACCGTGGCTAAAGTGGTGGATCATTCACCCTTCATGAAAGACACTGGCCGTGACGTGTTTTGTTTGTCTGCTGTCGGGACACGGGTGCTTGCGGTGTCTGAGTGCCGGTGAAGTGTGTGTGTGTGTGTGTGCGTGCGTGCGTGCGTGCGTGCGTGCGTGCGTGCGTGCGTGCGTGTGTGTGTGTGTGTGTGTTGTCGTTAATGGTTTAGCTACAGAAGAGCAGTATACGGAGCATTCTACTATTACTGCCATGCTACTGTGGTGTCGCTGAGTCGTCCGCTACCGGGTTTCGAGGGGACAGAGCCGGCTGAATGAGGTTGTCATGGCAGGCCCTCGATCGCCGGAAAATACCGGCTTTTTTTCTGAGCCCCACCCACGTGCGGGGACAGCTCCAGGAGAATCCACACCCAGGAGCGTTCCGCAGGTGCAAACGGGAAAAAACCATGACCTCCTAGGCTGTGACCGTTAGAGGCTCGTTTGTTGTTGGCCGGGACGTTATTCGGCTTCCCTACTTCCAATCCTGTTCGTCAGCGGCAGACGTAAACGGTCACAGCCATGGAGGTCAAAGGAAAAGAACATGATAGACAACCGGACGAACAAAAGGAAGAACTACACAGAGGAGGATGGGTTCCTGGTCTACATCCTGCTACTTCCATCGACCGTTTACAAAAATGAAGCATTAAACTTGCTTTCACCGCTGCCTATCTGAGAGCAGAATCGCTCTGGTGGTGACTGTGCAGTGTACGGTATAATCTCTTTCCTCCCGCCTCCACTGTCCCCGCCAGTCTGAGCCAACGCGGCGAACAAGTTTAACGAACCAAACGGCTAGCACGTTTCCGCAGTTAAATCACAGTATAGAATTCATGGGATGTGGGGGAGGGGGGGGGGGGGGCGCTATCAAGAGGGGGAAGAGTGTGGTGTCGCTGAGTCGTCTGCTACGGAAGAGTACTTCCGGGTCGTGGCAAACCACCTACCAGCGCTCAGGCCCATGATCGGCGGCCGAAGAATCCCGAATTCAACGGCAAAACAGCAGTCGATTCATGGGAACGTACAAGCAAGATGCCGCCACGCCACACTGCTATCAATCGCATCATCAGATGATCTGTGTTTACAAGGTAAGTCTTATTTACTTATATACACTGCTACCTATAACCATTGTGCGTATTTCATACACGAGCGGCACAATACTACCGCTACTACTACTACTACTACTACTACTACTCCTCCTCCTACTACTACTACTACTACTAACAACAGTAGCAGTAGCAGTAGCAGTAGTAGTAGTAATTGTAGTAAAGGGACACTTGCACAGCGCCTGCCCTACGGGGGACGAAGAACTGAAAGAACGAGTCGTAATCCCAGAAAGAAGGACAAACTTGTGTGAGATAGAATTTCAACAGCTGAGGTGCGATAAATAACCAGGTGGGTCTTTCAGCGCAGGTGGAATTAAGATTCAGTTTAGCAAGACCCTGTGTACTGCCGGCTCTGTTCCTGGGTCAAATCGTTGTCCAGGTAAAAGGCAGTAAATGATCAGTTCACGTATTTACTGTTTTATCTTCATATTCACCGAAGAAATGACAGGTACAATAAAATGCGTCCAAGTAAACATATGTCCACACAAGTGTTCTTAAAACGAGCGAAAGAAAACCAAAATGAATAATACCTCAAAGCAGAGAGAGCTCGAATGAGAGAGAGAGAGAGAGAGAGAGAGAGAGAGAGAGAGAGAGAGAGAGAGAGAGAGAGAGAGAGAGAGAGAGAGAGACAGACAGACAGACAGACAGACAGACAGACAGACAGACAGACAGACAGACAGACAGAGACAGACAGAGACAGACACAGACAGACACAGACACAGACAGACAGACAGACAGACAGACGGACAGACAGTGGTTTGAGGTTGGGGAGCAGACAAAACAGTTACTGGATTTTACTAAGTGTTATGTTAACCAACGTACAGACACACGCACATACAGACACGCAGAAACGGGCATACAGACGCACAGACATACAGACAGTTAGTTAGTTCCTGGGTTTTTACATCATGTGAACCGCATAAGGTCACTTCAAGACGAATCACAAAATACAAATTAGTTTACGCCAGTTCAAACCAAAAGTCACTGAACTACAAGTCAAAAGCTGGATCATAGTTATCGGGAAGCACAGTCAACAGCAAACGCGGTCAAGTCAAAAACGGTCAATAACAAGCACACCTCAATATTTACATTTCACCGGACCACAACCGACAGGAATATCACGTTTTCCACGAAGGAACGTCCGAACAATATACAATGTGTGGATTCGGCGGAGGCGAGAACATGTTACATCTTTAAAATCACAAACGTCTCTGATTCACTGTTACAATACACGGTCTCATAAGTTTTGGAGATTATCTATATTCAAAGAGACAAACAGACAGATAGATACAGACAGACAGACCGGCAGGTGGACAGAGAGACAAACAGGCAGAGACAGGCAGGCAGGCAGACAGGCAGAGATGCAGACGGTTAGAGAGACAGACAAGTAGAGGGACAGGCCGACGCACAGGCGGACAGATAGGCAGCAGTGAGACAGACAGGCAGTCACAGACAGACAAGTTGAGAGACAGACACGAACAGCCAGGCGGACACAGACATAGACTACGAGCGAGCCTATACCCCCCCCCCCCCCCCCGGGGGGGGGTGGGTATTTTACCACATGGTAATTTCTGGGTACCTTGACCGTCAAAGTACACAGTTCAGGTTGTCTGCAACTGAGCTGTTGCTGTTTGTGTCTGTGGTGCTGGTTCTAATAAAATTAATGCACTATATGGAATTCCAAATTGCGATGACCTTGTCTCTTAGCAACTCATTTATTATGACAAAAAAGGCCATTTCAATATATTATTTTATTGTTTAAACAGTTTAATATGTTGTAGCTTTCCGTTTCTGTTTGTCTTAAATGTGTCCTTGTTATTGGGTACTGCGGACGCAGAAATATTAAGGTCCCCTCTGTTAAAACCCCAGAGCTGACGAATGCTTTCCCTTAAAAGCAGGAGTAGGTCAGAATTTAGCCAAATATGCTTAGTCAGTGCCATAATGTCTTCCTTGTCCTTTTTCCGCTTCCCCGGTCCATTCACCTTCATTTTTTTCCAAATCCTCTCCATACTTTTGAATTGCGTTAGTCTTGGCTGAAGCGAATTCCCGCGTTGGCCTGCGAAATAAAATAGGTCATACTGCTCATAGTCAATTGATTTAAGCAGGTTCTCATGTTGAGTGCCTGTAGAATATAAATAGGCACCAGAACGTATGTCACTGTGCCTCAAAAAGGTGATTTAGATATACTTCTGATCTGATCAATTGTTCTTTAATTTTGTACTGAATGCGTTACAGGGAATCTGTCTGGAAGTATCTTTTGCAGTTGTAGATAGTGAAATGTGCTAATTATTGACTGTTTTGGCTGGGATGTTTGCTATTGATTGTGTTCTGTGTAGAACAATGAGCCAGCTTTTTGCTCGTAAGAAACTGTGACTGTGATTTGTCCTGAAGTGACCTTGTGCGGTTGATGAGGTATGCAAATCAAGAATTAAATAACTTAAACATGTGAATGGACCAGTCCTGATATGGTGGATGAAATATATGAGTATATACCAATTCTGCATGGGAATCACACATTGTGCTACTTTATGAATAATGACTGCAGAATTATTTTAAAACAAAAGAACCCATCGGAAGGGAGTGATGTAAGATCCTCCAAAAAGCGAGAACAGCAAATCCGTCAGCAACCACAATGCTAGCTGTTGCCCAGTGACAGACGTCTTGTTTGTGAAAAGAATACAAGAAAACAACAGGTTGAAAACATTAGTCAGAAGTATGTCAAAAACAGCTGAGGAGAAGCTCATTACCATGCCACCTGTCGGAGAGATTACACTCGAGAGGATGACAGACACCAGGAAACCATCAAAGACACTAAAACCATTGAAGAGCAAGCTTCCAACAAGACTATATAAACATTATTTTCAGTACATCGTTCAGTATGTTATGGGCAGAATCGTTTAGAGATAAAGAGATTACCACGTTAAGGAACAATTATGAAACTGGAACATTCCATGCATCTTCTCTGTAGGGGTAAATAAGTGATAGATGTCAACAAAATGTGTCAACACACTTCATCCTTGTTGAACAATCACAATGCCACCATACAGAGATGCATTGATAATGCACATCGAACGGGCCAGCTTTCAAACGGGTATATCAGCTTTCAAGAACTCTTGATATTCCGCAGCTGAGACAACTAAAACCATTCCTCGAACAGATGGCCATGGCTTGCATACTGTGAATGGAAAAGTGGGAGGTATACTGGACAGACTGTTTTTTCATGCCGCAAGGCCTGGTTGAAATCCAGTGGAGCAACCCCAAAAGGAAGGTAACTATCAAGAATACACAGAGCTTGAGAATCTTGCTGGCTTCCGGTTTGAGGCTGACATATAATTATGCATAAGCTGGACATGCATTCAATGTCACTCAAAGTAAGGGACATTCAGGTTTGGCAACCTTTTGTGGCACCGGCTTTGGTATCTTTCGCTGGAAAAATACACCCAAGCTATAATGATAAACAGTAAGAAATAAAGAGAGTAATGCGTTTAATTTTTTTTTTTATATATCAGTCAGATAACTATTTTAGAAAGTCATAATGATTTGTCAAATCATTGACAGTGTGGAGAATCATTTTGGTGAATATCTTTGACATTTTCTAGTTGTTTGTCTGTATTCTTGGCATAATAGCAAAGAGCCTGCTGACTGGAAGCTGATACATGAAACTGTCCAGCAGTTGCATGCTGAATTAATCCAAACCAGAGATGCGATCCGGTGGCATCAGGCTCCTAAACCTAAACTGTTTTACTGAGACATAACAAAGGCAAAGCTGGTAGGTTTTACATACATCGGGCATGTTTCTTGCCTATCTTCCATGGGGTATAGAGTACTGTGAAACTGATTTAAGGTTAAATGGAGGTAGACCAGTGAATAAGACAGCACCTGTAGCGGTTTTGTGGAAGTACGTTTATTGAGATTTGAACATATGTGCATTTTTGTAAAAGGTTGCTTAACTTTTGAACTTGAGTATATTCTATTCCGTGATGTCATCCATTAATGCAGGTGTTTTAATCAAACATTCTCTGTGACTCTCTCAGTCGCCATGATACATTTGGTGGTAAATGAAGCACTTTTGTTCAATATTTTTACACGAGCATTGTACAAAATTATGCAACGTGACATTTTTTATTTTTCAATCTTCATTAATCCCACACGCGTAATTCAGGCCACCACACCTGGGTAAGACAACAGCAGCTGCAAGAGCAGTGCTACCCATTGATACCAGCATGTGCAGTATTTTTGTGTGTCCAAAGAATGGTATATCTGCCTGTTGTTTAGGATTTGTAGGGGACACGCCCATTTTAACAGATGCCATTAAGCTGCTGTGTACCATCTCAGATAATCCCTAAAAGCAGAGTAGTTCATCTTGCACACAAGCACGTATTGAAAAGACACATACTGAGCTATCCAAAAATCATTGTCTCCAAAATTCCCCCGGCGGTGGGTGGGGGGGAGGGTTTCGATACCTGGCCCATGGACTAACAGACAGAAAGACAAATATAGAACAGAGAGGCCGACAGATAGGCAGGCAGAGACAGACAACGTGACAGATTGACAGACGGATAGGATGACGTGACAGGTTTCAAAATCAATCCAAATATTAAGTAAGCAGCCTTTTGACAACGCCATTCCATAAAACCAAGACCCATATCAAAACGCTTACCTGCAGAGCCGTTTCAAACTTGGTCAATGCGATGTTCACCTGTGCAGTCGTTTAAGATCTCTCAGCGGTGATACTTGACGACAGAGCAGAGTCACAAAACACGTCTGCAGCCGTCTGAGAACGGGTAAGGAATGACCCACTGTGACAGTCTCAAGGTGAACTTGGTGTCTCGTGATGCTGGCTGTGACGTGCTTGTTTGCAGGTTGCAAAGAGCAGTCACGTGTCTCGTGTCTTTGTCTGCTCATACACCTCCGACGGGAAAACACTCTATCTAAAAAGGTACGTTATGAACCGACAGCAGGCACTTGAAATAGCATCGTGTACGCAGAAGCTAGCTAGTGCACCGTGCTCTGTGTCAGATCAAAATCAGCAGCATAAATTCAGCCATCGCTACTAACCGATACAGTATTATTATTATTATTATTATGATTATTAATCACTTTTATATACCGCTATTCTCCGCTCTCGAGAATACAGTACAGTTTCAGTTT
>CAUZXP010000417.1:186147-212082 GCA_963584105.1 Alviniconcha strummeri | reverse complement strand
CTAACAAGCGGGTACGAAATGGCCAAGAAGCCAAAGATAAAAAAGAAAGAACGCATGGTGAAAGAGAGAGAGAGAACTTTCTGAAAAGAAAGAAGAGGCAGGTAATGTCAGCGAGCAACGGGACAAAGGCTGGATACACGTAAATCCGTGTACACGATACAACCCACTTAGCAGTGACAACAACACGGCAGGGCAACTACCCCACACAAAGAAAGAATGAGCGGTCTCGTTAAACATCGAGACTACCCCCCTCACTCGTACATCATAAATGAACGATATAACTCGAGAAACCAAAGGGCAAGTGAAGAGAAAAAAACAGTGAATCGCAAGAACTGGTAACTAGCCCAACCCCAAACCCTAATCCAGGGAGGCCACGAAATCGCTAGTCTATTGAACTAAAACGAACAAAACTTTTTCATTTTTACATATGATGAAACAATCAAGAATACAATGGGAAAATAAAATAAAACACCAATAAAAGGCGGGCTCCCTGATGAGGTCCAGCCTATTGTGAAAGCTAGAGTAAACAGAACTAAAAAGACTGAAACGCCACGCACCCAACAAGGCTCAAGAAAGATGAAATAACAAGGAGGCAATAAACAAAGGCCCAGCTACTGACAATGGCGTCGGAGCTTCATCCTTGGAGATCCGAACTGGATTTTTTTCCAAGTCGGTTACCCTGTGGTTACTATATCCATTTTGCAGCGACTCCCCAGAGTGACGCAGTGCGCATGTGTGCACATGATTTTCAGCGTCATGGCAACGCTTTCGGTACGACATAAAATGACTGTTTTCACAAGATCACAATTTCACCTACATCATTGTTCTCAGCGAAATTTAACGAAAATCGGGTCAAAAATCACCCCAAACCTTGGACTTGTCCTTTAAAGTAACAGCTTGAAGTCAGCAGGCTCTTTGCCAAGTATACAAACAGGAAGGACAAGTCAAAGATATAGATCTGCAAAAGTGATCATCCACAGAGTGAGTGATCTGACAACTCATTGTCAACTGTCTGAAATCGCTGTGTGACTTGATGTGATGAGAACATGAAAGTTAAAACGCTCCTAACGTTTTAAAGTTGCCTCCCCTTTGGTCTGACGACAGGAAGGAGAGCCACACGACCTGACGACACCGGCTGAGAAATGATTAACCCACTGTGACAGCCTGCCGGTGATCTGGTGTGTCTGGTGTCGCTGACTGTGACGTGTTTTGTCTGTTGCCAGGAGACGGTTGCACGCCGTGTGTTCGTCTGACCCTCCACCACCACCATCATAACCACCACCATCACCCCCCCCCCCCCCCCCCCCCCCCCCCCGTTCCCACCGGGACAGATTCCTTTTCTTCTTTTCTTTGGTGGCGGTGGGATGGGGGGGGGGGGGCTGAGGGGGGGGGAGGGATATCAGACCCTTCAAATGGCAGCATGTATAGAAGCCGTATTTTTTTTCTGATCAGATCAGCAGCAGACCGTCACCGTCGCTAAAGTGGGGATCATTCACCCTTCATGAAAGACACTGTCTGTGACGTGTTTTGTTTGTCTGCTGTCGGGACACGGGTGCTTGCGGTGTCTTGGTCTGAGCGCCGGTGAAGTGTGTGTGTGTGTGTGTGTGTGTGTGTGTGTGTGTGTGTGTGTGTGTGTGTGTGTGTGTGTGTTTGTCCGTGTGTGTGTGCGCGTACGTGTGTGTGTGTGTGTGTGTGTATGTGTGTGTGTGTGTGTGTGTGCACTGTGTGTGTGTGTGAGTGAGTGAGTGAGTGAGTGAGTGAGTGAGTGTGTGTGTGTGTGTGTGTGTGTGTGTGTGTGTGTGTGTGTGTGTGTGAGTGAGTGAGTGAGTGAGTGAGTGAGTGAGTGAGTGAGTGTGTGTGTGTGTGTGTGTGTGTGTGTGTGTGTGTGTGTGTGTGGTGTGTGTGTGTGTGTGTGTGTGTGTGTGGTGTGTGTTGTCGCTAATGGTATAACTACAGAAGTGCAGTATACGGAGCATACTACTATTACTACTATGCTACCACTACTGACAACAACAATAATAATAATAGTAGTAGCAGAAGAAGTAGCAGTAGTAGTAATTGTAATAAAGGTACACTTGCACATTGCCTGCCCTACGGGGGACGAAGAACTGAAAGAACGAGTCGTAATCCCAGAAATAAGGACAAAGTTGTGTGAGACAGAATTTCAACAGTTCAGGTGCGATAAACAACCAGGTGGGTCTTCCAGCGCAGATGGAATTAAGACTCAGTTTAGCAGGACCCTGTGCACTGCCGGCTCTGTTCCTGGGTCAAATCGTTGACCAGGTCGAAGGCAGTCAATGATCAGCTCACGTATTTACTGTTTTATCTTGATATTCACCGAAGAAATGACAGGTACAAAAAATTCGTCCAAGTAAACATATGTCCACACAAGTGTTCTTAAAACGAGCGAAAGAAAACCAAAATGAATAATACCTCAGAGCACAGAGAGAGAGAGAGAGAGAGAGAGAGAGAGAGAGAGAGAGAGAGAGAGAGAGAGAGAGAGAGAGAGAGAGAGAGGAAGGGAGGGAGAGAGAGAGAGAGAGAGAGAGAGAGAGAGAGAGAGAGAGAGAGAGAGAGAGAGAGAATGAATGAATGAATAAATGAATAAACTTTATTTTACGAGGGTAGTGGAGCAGACACAGGGTCTTTTTACATCCAGCCCTCGCCCATGAGGGACTAATTCTACTAATACTACACATACAAACGTATTTCAGATGCAACAAAACTAAAAAAATACATCGTAAGGGTACAGAATATTAGTTCATATACGTTTAGGCCGAAAAATTGGGGGAAATCGAACAAACAAAGCAACAAAAAACTTAAAAACATGTCTAACAACTAGGCTTTTCTAAGCTACACATGAATAAAAAAAAGATAAAAATATATATAATTTTTTTTTTAAAGGGGGGGGGGAGGGAGAGAGAGAGAGAGGGAGAGAGAGAGAGAGAGAGAGAGAGAGAGAGAGAGGAGAGTAGAGGAGAGAGAGAGAGAGAGAGAGAGAGAGAGAGAGAGAGCACTGAACACACACACATATATATATATATCAATTTATAAGGTACAAAAAGTATTAAACATTTTTTTAACTCACACACTGACACTGACGTTCAGGTTACAGAAAATAAACGTGGGGGGAGGGGGGAATAACAAAATAAAACAATAGTACACTTTAACATAAATGAGGGGGGGGACAAAACAAAATAAAACAATAGTGCACCTTAACATAAATGGGGGGGGGGGGGGGGGGGGGAAGAAGGAGAAAAAAAGAAGATAGGACAGAATATTCATAATCAAATACACTACATTTATATAAAGTGAGGAAAACATTTAATTGCAAAAACAACAACAACTGATTAACAAGTAATGGAGTATAAATGTGGAGCATATACAGGGGGCATAATGCATTAAAAGTAAATATTTAATAATAATTGAAAAACAGTCCTGTACTTTTAAGAAAAATGGAGCTTTAAAGTGATAATTTCTCCTTATTTTAAGTTGTAACTAGAGAAGTTAGCATATATGTCGACAGTCGATGTTTAAAGACCGACACTGTACTTGGTTGTGTCAGTGCAACAGGTAGTGAATTCCAGAGAGTCGGTCCAGAATACATTAGGCTTGATTTAAATAAATCTAATCTAGGCATGGGTACATTAAGCTTTCTTGAGTAATTCCTGGAATAAAGGTTTATAGGCACTCTTTTTACGAGGTAAGTGGGTGCCTTACCCGAAAGGATTTTGTGCATAAAGCGAGCTTTATTATACATTAGTCTGTGTTTGAGGGGAAGGATTGTAGTTTTCTTGTAGTCATCGTTTGTGAGGCTAGTGTTTTGTTGTTGTTGTTGTTTTAGCAATATTATCTTAACGGCTCTTCTGTGTAAGGATTTTAAAGGCTTTAATAGAGACTCACTTGCGGAGTCCCAGAGAGTTGTGGCATAGTCTATACGTGACTGGATATGGGCTTGAAAAAATATTTTTTTGAGCATGAAAGGTGAGGAAGTTCTTAATTTATGCTGATTGATAAACCCTTTTTGCTAGTGATTTGCATAGATAACGTATGTGTGGGCCCCATGTGAGATTGTTATCGATAATGACACCTAAAGGTTTGTGTTCACTAACTTCGTGTAGTTGCTTTTACCGACCAGTAACTGAACGGGTGGCGGAGAGAGAGACACTGACACTGATTTTATTGATATAAGGCCATAGCCCTTTTCAATGGGGGGAGGTCCATTTTCAAGGCATTCATATCGAATATTTCAAAAAACGTGCTCTCTCTCTCTCTCTCTCTCTCTCACTCTCTCCTCTCTCTCTCTCTCTCTCTCTCCTCTCTCTCTCTCTCACTCTCTCTCTCTCCGGTCGCTCGCTCGCTCACACACACACACACACACACACACACACACACACACACACACACACACACACATACCTCTCTCTCTCTCTCTCCTCTCTCTCTCTCTCTCTCTCTCCTGCTCTCCTTGCACACGCGCGCGCAGCTGGCGGGGGGAGAGAGAGAGAGAGAGAGAGAGAGAGAGAGAGAGAGAGAGAGAGAGAGAGAGAGAGAGAGAGAGACACACACACACACACACACACACACACAAACACACACACACACAGACGGGGGGTGGGGGTGGTTGGGGTTGGGGAGCAGACAAAACGGTTACTGGATTTCACTGAGTGTTATGTTAACCAACGTACAGACACACACACATACAGACACGCAGACACGGACATACAGACGCACAGACATACAGACAGTTTGTTAGTTCCTGGGGTTTTACAGCATGTGAACCGCATAAGGTCACCTCAAAACGGATCACAAAATACAAATTAGTTTACGCCAGTTTAAACCAAAAGTCACTGAACTACATGTCAAAAGCTGGATCATAGTTATCAGGAAGCACAGTCAACAGCAAACGCGGTCAAGTCAAAAACGGTCAATAACAAGCACACCTCAATGTTTACATTTCACCGGACACAACCGACAGGAATATCACGTCTTCCACGAAGGAACGTCCGAACAATATACAATGTGTGGATTCGGCGGAGACGAGAACATGTTACATCTTTAAAATCACAAACATCTCTGATTCACTGTTTCAATACACAGTCTCATATGTTTTGGAGATTATCTATATTCAAAGAGACAAACAGACCGACTGGTAGGTGGGCAGAGAGACAAACAGGCAGACAGGCAGGCAGACGGACAGGTAGAGATGCAGACGGTTAGAGAGACAGACAAGTAGAGGGACAGGCCGACGCACAGGCGGACAGATGTGCAGCAGTGAGACAGACAGGCAGTCACAGACAGACAAGTTGAGAGACAGACACGAACATCCAGGCGGACACAGACAGACAGAAAGACAGATATAGGGCAGAGAGGCGGACAGACAGGCAGGCAGAGAAAGACAACGTGACAGACAGACAGATAGGGTGACATGACAGGTTTCAAAATCAGTCCAAATATTAAGTAAGCAGCCTGGTAAAATCCAAGGAGACGATCAGAAATTGCTAGAAAATTATTTTGGGTCACAAATATCATCACAATCATTAAATGAGAGCCATATCTGCCGATTATAGCCAAAATCCGCAACAAATGGTGAATTTTGTTCATATATTTTTGTCTGATTATCAGTTAGAGTCGGCTCATGTTGCCCTTTGACGTTTGACCTAGTTTCCCAGTAACAATGTGAACGCTCCCTTATGCCGATTTTGGCAAGACAATCGTATTCACGACTGAACGTTCTCACTGGACTGCAATTTTTTTCCCCCATCCATTTACCGCAGTTTTTAATTGCCGTAGCTTGTTTAACGAGGCCGCTTACCTAGCAGCACTTCGTCGGCTTCGTTCGCCATTTGCAATCCGTGACGCCGACTCGAAACAAAGACAAAAATATATGATGAAAAAAAATCACCTTTTTTGTTGCAGATTTCGGCTGTAACTGGTAGATATGGACCTCATTTAATGATTGTGATGATATTTTTTACCCAAAGTAACTTTTAAAACGGTCCAGGAATTTCCGACCGTCTCCTTGGATTTTACCAGCAGCCTTTTGACAACGCCATCCCATAAAACCAAGACCCATATCAAAACGCTCACCTGCAGAGCCGTTTCAAACTTGGTCTGTGCGATATTCACCTGTGCAGTCGTTTTAGATATATTAGCGGTGATACTTGACGACAGAACAGAGTCACAAAACACGTCTGCAGCCGTCTGAGAACGGGTAAAGAATGACCCGCTGTGACAGTCTCAAGGTGAACTTGGTGTCTCGTGATGCTGGCTGTGACGTGTTTGTTTGCACGTTGCTGAGAGCAGTCACGTGTCTCGTGTCTTTGTCTACTCATACACCTCCGACGGGAAAACACTCGATCTAAAAAGGTACGTTATGAACCGACAGCAGGCACTTGAAATAGCATCGTGTACGCAGAAGCAGAAGCTAGCTAGCGCACCGTGCTCTGTGTCAGATCAAAATCAGCAGCATAAATTCAGCCATCGCTACTAACCGATATATTACAGTTTCAATTTGTTCGCTACAGCATTCACACAATTATTTCACTACAAAATACCCACAGGTTGTTCACTGCAACACACCCACAGGTTGTTCACTACAACACACTCAGAAGTTCTTCATTGCAAACATACCCACAGGTTGTTCACTACAAATACCCACAGGTTGTTCACTACAACATACCCACAGGTTGTTCACTGCAACACACCCAGAAGTTGTTCATTACAACATACCCACAGTTTTGTTCACTACAACATACCCACAAGTTGTTCAGTATCTAGAACACACCCACACGTTTTTCACTGCAACACAATCACACTTTTCACTGCAACACACCCACAGGTTGTTTAGTACAACACACCCACAAGTTTTTCACTGCAACACACCCACCGGTTGTTCACTGCAACATACGCACAAGGTGTTGATTACAACACACCCGCAAGTGGTTCACTATACATTATACCGACATGTGGCTACCGCCAACGCAGAAGCTGCTCTCAGAAGAAGAAAAAAAAAATGATTTTTTCTTCTTCTCTTTTTTGTAAAAGCTGTGGATTTTATTCTGTCCAATGACACACACACACACACACACACACACACACACAACACACACACACACACACACACACACACACACACCACATGCAGTCCTGAGTTTTACGTCAGCAGGCACTGAACTGGCACTGCATGGTCATTGTCTGTCAAGGAATAAATGCGTCAGTGGACTATTGATATTATTCCTCTTAAAGCGCAACGCCTCCAGTCAGCAGTAAGGCCCCATAGAAATGTTCAAATCAGTCAATCCATCAATCAATCGATCAAAACGATATCAGAAAACCTGAACAAAAACAGCCTGGGCCTGTGGTTGCTGGATGCATTCTGTGGCCTCAGCTGACAGCGCGGACGCTTTCTGTCGGTGTGACTCAGTCACTGCACACTGCTGAACGACACGCACAAAGAGACGGGACGGGGAGCGGGTTTCACTCTGCATTTCTATACCGCACCCGGGGTGTACCGTTATCACAGGTCAGATGTCGTTTCACATCCGGGTGTGAGTACAGAGGCGGCAGAGTCGTCTGTGTTGGGTCCCACGCTCACGGGGCTAACACAGCGAGGCAGAGGTAAGAGTACAGCAATGTTCAGAGAAGGTTGTCAGTGTACTGAATCAAGAGCCGACCATGAACAGGGTAGCAGGCCCATGGTCGTATACTCAGTGCTGCTACTGCTACAATGCCACCCCGAACAAACCGGTACACAGTCAGACAAGTGCCTGGATTTAAAAATAAAACAAACTGATTTGTGCATCGTAATCAAAAACCAAAACTACAGCCCATCAGTGAAGGAAGCAAGTACAAAAGTAATTGTCGCAAAAACGATAATTATAATAAATCATTCGGCTGCCAGGGCGAAGAGTGGATCTCTGTGGAATTGCAAGATCCATTTTGCGACTGAGCAGTAGTAAAAATGAGGGAGACCGTGTTCGCCTTTGCCAAAATTCAGTCGCATTTACGCTCCCTACTACAGTTGCACCAGTCGAAACGTACGCCAGCGACTACAGCTGCGCTAGGACCTTTTTCAGCTGCTTTAATACTTCTCTCTCCCTCAACGGTAATATTTTCATCAGACTTTGCTGTAGAGCGCTTCTTCGCACGTGTAAGCCAGCCAGGTAAAAGCGACATGTTTTCAGTCGAAGTGAAAACCGAGACGTAGAAAGGAGTGACAGCTTAGAAAGGAAGTGACTTTCTTACCAATCAACATTGAAATACAGCATCGTGGACAGGAATGTGGTTAGGCAAGCAGAGTTTCGCGTTTTAAACTTGCCGATCTTGTTTCGTTGATGCGCTAAATAGCCGTCGACTATCTTGATCACTTAAAAAATATGTGTGCGTCAAGATGACGCACGGGTCTCTAATCTGTGCGTCAAAATTCAAATATGTGCGTAATAGACCCGAAGTTGTGCGTTATCGGTAGTACTTTTATGTTACTGTATTTTCATTCATGCATAATATGCTTATTTGAGTGTTATGTATGAATGAAAATACAGTGAGCGCAGTATTATTGCAATATTATTGCTTTTGTTTTTCTTGTATTTGTTGGTTCTGTTTGTGGTTACGATACACAAATCAGTTTTGCTTAAACCCAGACACTTGTCTGACTCTGTGTACCGGTTTGTTCGGGGTGGCACTGTAGCAGTAGCAGTATTGAGTATACGACCATGGGCCTGCTACCCTGTTCATGGTCGGCTCTTGATTCAATACACTGATAACCTTCTCTCATGCCATTGTCCACATAAGTGCCTTGCAGTGTCCACACAAGCGCCATGTCATTATCCACGCAAGCGTCATGTCATTATACACACAAACGTCAGGTCAATATCCAAAGATGCGTCACGTCGTTATCCAGACTGGTGTTCCAGACAAGCGTCGTATTTATTCAAACAAGCGTCACGTCATTATCCAAACAAGCGACGTCATTATCCAAACAAGCGTCACGTCATTATCCAAACAATAGACGTCATTATCCAAACAAGCGTCGTCATTATCCAAACAAGCGTCACGTCATTATGCAAACAAGCGTCACGTCATTATCCAAACAAGCGACGTCATTATCCAAACAAGCACTCAAACCCCTCTACTGACACACCCCACCGAGGTGGTACCTTAGGTATGAACATGTACACCCATATAAATTATTTACAGAGTGTACAACAGTGAATCGTTGTTGTACAAGTGTAAATCCTTGTTGTACAACTGCAGATAGCTTTACAGGGCTTTTGCCCACACAATGCTGAGTGGAGAATGGCATCGCTTTGCCGCACACTCTCTTCCACCTTGCAACCGTCAAGGACAGAAACCGTTTGGCGTGGTGTGATTTGTACTTTTACTTTACAAGTGCACACCCCTGGGAGAAGTCTAGACTGTGCCAGCAATAATAATAGGGGATTTCAATAGCGCCTTCTTACACCACAAGGTGCTTTACAATAACGATAACACCACACTCACACAGGTCTGACGGTGGAGGGGGGGGGGGGGGGGATCCTTGCTCATACGTGAAGCTAATGTTAGAAAAGGCAACCGCAACCAAAGGCCTTTTCAAACACAGCCCAGATCCGATCAATGGGCCAGACCGGAGATAGCAGAGTGCATAATTTAAGTGCCTCTGGCCAGACAAAGCGTGTCGCTGAATCCAAGTGCGTGTGTGTGTGTGTGTGTGTGTGTGTGTGTGTGTGTGTGTAGTGTGTGTGTGTGTGCGCGCGCGCGCCGTCGCACTGGGGGAAGAAGAGGGGGGCGGGAAGGTGGAGGGGGGGGGGGCAAGACTGCCAAACAATTTGGGGACACGGCCATTATTAGCTGTAGTCAGCACAAAACAAGCTGAACACGGGTGTGTCGTGCCTACGTGAGTCAGAATCGGTATTGAGCAACAAACGTCTCGTTTTAGAAGGCACTGCTTCAGAACAGTTCTGCTCAGTTAAGCCTAGGGTTCTTTGCTTTTGTTCCTTTTTTTTTTTTCTCCTCTTTTTCATCTTCTTCTTTTTCTTATCATCTAGATCTAGATTTCCTCTTTTTTGTGTGTGTGTTTATTTTTTTCCGTTTTTTGTTTTGTTTTGTTGTTGTTGCCCTTACCGCCTCTCCCATTTAGACCCCATCCGGTTTCTCAGTCATAAAATCACATGGTGTGAATATGGAACTTTCGTCATTGAGAATCAGAATGTATTGCATGACGTTGACGTATTTTCATTTGCTCTCCTCCTGTTCGCATGATGATGATGCCTGTGGTTGTTGCTGTGTTTCCTGTTTTACTGATCTAGATCTAGATCTCCTAGGTTTTTGGCTCTTGCCGCTTCCCCCATTCGGTTTCCCCGCCTTTCTCTGAGAGTCATATGTGGGAATGTGGGAATGTATATTGTAGCTGCATCATGAGGTTTTGTAACAATAAAATCATCCTACTAATCACTACGGGTGAAAAGACGAATTCTGACATTCTTGGATTTGGGAGGTAGGGGAGGTAAATCCGGTACCGGGATGCTGCGGCTAGCCACGTACCAGGACCGACCGTTCATTGGTTGTTTAGGTCACATGATTTACAGTCTAAATTTAGCGCGATAGCTATAGCTGCCTGTGTGGTCGACGTGACAGGGCAGTGAAACACGTGCATGTCAGCCCATTGTTGAATGTTGTTGTTGTTTCAGCTGTTCTTCTTGTGCCTAACTTCACTTTATAGAGGCAACACATGGATCATACAGATTTGATGCGTCACATTCATAAAAGGTGAGGTGACGACACTGGCCAACCAGGAAGCGAACGCAGATCCAGATCGAGTTGTACGCCCCATGAATACAGGGCTTTGGGCTACGGGGCGGGGGGGGGGGGGGGGTGGGGGGGGGGGGGGGGGGGGGGGGGGGGGGAGATGTGGATCGGTGTAATAGGCTTAGGGCTAGGGATAATCCAGTCATAAAATCATAACCCAAACCCTAACCCAAACACTAGCCTTTCCCTAAACATGCAAAACGTGTGCTACTGAAGAACATTGTATAGATCTATATTTAGAAGGTAAATCATGTGACCGAAACAACCGATGAACGGTCGATCTTGGCGCGATGGCTAGCCGCATGTGTACTGTGACAACCAGACACGTCACACTAACAGCCACACTTCGAGCACCGCCTTCCGGCACCGTCCTCCAAACTCTGCCAGATTTAGTTGCGCCACTGAAGGGGCACTCTTTATCTCGGCGCAACTGTCCACAAAAGGTTTCGGTTCTAATATGACTGTGGAAACGGTGGACTACCGACAAACCTAATGGTAAACACACCACCATACCACAACAGTCAAAAGACTATAGGCTGCAGCAAATAAATAATGGGTGCGAATTGAGCGAAGAGTTTTGTCATTTAGTTTAAGTATGGAATGCATAACTACTCACACAAAAAAGCAATAGCATAATAATACATCACTACACATACTTATTCATACAAAGCAAAGTCAAACTGACGCATACTGAAACACAAACACCCCGCACTCATAGAGTTGCCAGCACGCGCTCTCGCACTGACGCCAAACACACACACACACACACACACACACACACACACACACACACACACACACACACACACACACACACACACACACACACACACACACACACACGTGAACACAGGTTTCCGTGCACGCGCCCACACACATACACGCACGCACACCAACCCCCCCCCCCCCCCACCCCCACCCCACACACACACACCTAGGCGGATCGCGCGCACTTGTGCTGGCGTACACTTAATGCCCCCCCCCCCCCCCCTACCCCACCCTAGCGGCTCACCCCGAAGGGAAAACAAATTAAAATAATAATAACAACAAGGGCCAGCCAGGTGCCGGAGCTGGAAACTTTACGGAGTCTGTGGGCATCTAAAATGATTCAGCCCGGTCAAATCTCAGCATGCGCTAAGTCAGTGTCAGCACGTTCCCCCTACATCCGCTTTGAAGGAGTTGTAGAACTTTGTAGCCGACTCTGATTGGTTGTCGCTGTGTTACTGCGAGATAAACGAAAGGGGTCTATTATCTGTTGACAAACTGAACATTAAACTTTAAGGAAATTATTTCAGAAAGTACATTATTTTATTTTGAATTAAGAAAACATTATATATATATATTATTTTTATTTTTATTTTTATTTTTTAAAATCATGTTACTATGGGTGTAAACCTGAATTCAGGCATTCTTGGATTTGGCGGTAAGGGAGGTAAATCCAGTACTGTGACAACCAGATACGCCACACTATCAGCATCATAAAAGTGGGTTCAGAATAAACCCAAGACCCTACTGTGGCGTTCAGAAGCAAAGAATCAGTGAAAGGGGTGATACAGAACTTTTGACAGAAAAAAGTTGTTGTTTTTCTTCTTCATTTCTAAGATTTTCTACATCACAAGTACACTATGCTTAGTTAAACCATCATTGTGAACCAGTGCCTCACCATATTTCTATTCTGTTTGTTCTAGACAGTGCAGGAGGCATTTGGACACACACTCGTTATTGATTTTCATCATTGTGATCAATAAAAACGATTTCTCGGTGATTTAATTCAGGAGGTTTTCCATCGCGCTTTGGCGTCTTCAGTCCGTGGGAAAGACGGTAGGTACCCTTACGTCAAAGGGTGTACCCCTGGTGCATCCGAAAAGTTTTCTTGGGAACAACTCGTGACGTATTTGGCACACTCTGTGGAACGCTTTAAGACTAGGGGGCGCGGTAGGTCAAGTTAGCCCTCGAACTATTTACCCTTGCTTTTAGGCGATGCGCTAGGCCTAAGAGTAACACGAAGAAGAAGAAACAAACTGATAAATGGTCATATCGAAAGAGGCGGGCGGAAATTTCAGGATATTTTATACGCCATAACAGGTCACAAATATTAGAATCGTCCAAACAGGATTAGACGAAATGAATAAATCCAAAATTTGCAACAGCATGTGAGTTTAATCATATATGTGTCTTTCAGTATGCGTATGCTCCTTTCAGACATTTGATCTAGATCTAATTTCTGAGTAACCGTGCACGCCTCCTGAGTGCTGATGTCGGCAAAACAATCGATCGTGTACTCACCCATTAACAGACTGAATCAGTTACATTTGTTGCAAATGTTGGTTTCATTCGCTAGATCTTATATGATCCTGTTTGAGTGATCCTGATGATATTTTTGGCCCAAATGGCATTCAAAATGTCCCAGGAAGGTCCGACCGTCTCCTTGGATATTACTGATAAACTATGAAATGAAAGAACTTTTGTGGTACCAGAGTTAGGCTTTCGGAAATAAGCATGTGTTGGTCGCCTTTACGCTGCTGAGTTTACTCCACGAGTTCCACGGTAATGCTGAAAACGTTCACATTCAGTCTTTCTAAAAACAAAAACAAACAAAATGGGCTTCCTACTACTTTGGACGGCTTCCTTAGCCTTTTCCGATGACAAAGCATCGGGATATAAACAAATGTAGACGACAAGAGAAATGCAAAATGGCCGCCCTTATCAGGCAAGTTAACAAGCAGGTACGAAATGGCCAATAAGCCAAAGATAAAAAAGAAAGAATGCATGGTGAAATAGAAGGGGAAAAGAGATAGAAAACAATAACACTTTCTGAGGCAAGTAATGTCAGCGAGCAACGGGACAAAGGCTGGATACACGTAATCCGTGTGACGACAACACGGCAGGGTAACAGACGCTCACGAACTACCACACACAAAATTGGGAATGAAAGAATGAGCGGTCTCGTTAAACATCGAGACTACTCCACTCACTCGTACATCGTAAATGAACGATATAACTCGAGAAACAAAAGGGCAAGCCAAGACAAAAAACAGTGAATGGCAAGAACCGGTAACTAGCCCAATCCCAAACCCTAACCCAGGGAGGCCACGAAATCGCTAGTCTATTGAACTAGAACGAACAAAACTTGTTCATTTTTACATTTGATGAAACAGACAAGGATAAATTGGGAAAATAAAACACCCAATAAAAGGCAGCCTCCCTGATAAAGTTCAGCCTGTTATGAACGCTAGAGTAAACAGAACGAAAAAGACTGAAACGCCACGCACCCAACAAGGCTCGAGAACGATGAAATAACAAGGAGGAAATAAACAAATGCCCAACTACTGACAATGGCGTCGGAGCTTCATCCTTGGAGATTCGAAATGGAATTTTTTCCAGGTCGGTTACCCTGTGGTTACTAGCCATTTTGCAGCGACTCCCCAGAGTGACGTAGTGCGCATATGTGCACATGATTTTCAGTGTCATGGCGACGCTTTCGCTACGACAGAAAATGCCTGTTTTCGTGCTTTCATAACCCTCAGATGACAATTTCACCTACATCATTGTTCTCAGTGAACTTTAACGGAAATCGTGTCAAAAATCACCCCAAACCTTGGACATGTCCTTTAAGCCCGTTCTTAACTGGGTGAATGTTTGTTCGCGAACCTAGTTGGAAGTATTCGGCGAACCTAGTTGGTTCGTAATTGGGCGAACTTTTCTTCGCGAACCTAATTCGGAGTATTCGTCGAAGGTATATTCGGGGTCCAAAAAGCTTCGCTCAACATGTTCTGGGAACATTCGCCCTATTCGACGAAAATTGCCTCTGATTGGCTGAGAGCAGAGCTCTCCTGTGGATGAAGAAGAAATAAAAATAAAAACGGATGACGGTGTCGCTGGGTTCTTCACTCGCTTCGGAGGGAATTTGTTTATTTGTTGACTTGTGGGAGGCGCAGCCTTTTCTCGGGGACCCAGGATGAGATAGTAGTTAGTTGAATTACCCTGTGAGGGATGATTAAAGTATATTGACTTGACCTGACTGGACTTTAGCCTACATTTTCGATCATGCTGTCTGCTGCGCGTCTGCCGCAAGTTCGGGCCGAAGCTTGCATCTTATTACAAGCCAGTTGAGAACGAAGTAAAGTTCGGCGAACTAAAAGTTCAGTTAAAAAACGAATCATAGTTCGTCGAACTGTCCGAAGTATATTCGGCGAACAAACTGTCGCCCAGTTAAGAACGGGCTTTACGCAAGCCAGCGCCTTTGTCTTTCGAAGGCAACGTTACTGAAAACTGGAGAACTTTTGAATCAGAATTTGAAATTTTTGTAGAGGCTGCCTACAGTGACAAGAATGACCGTACAAGAGCGTATATTTTGCTGAACTAGGAGGCAAGGATGCCACTGAAAAAGCGAAAACGTTCACATATGCTGCTGAGGTGAGGAACGAAGATGGTGACATCGTTTAGGCTGCCGAAAGTCGGGAAAGTGTCGCAGTGTTGAAAGCAAAATTTCGCGAACTGTGCAACCCACTGACTAATGTGATCATTGAACCACACAAATTCAACACCAGGTTTCAGGAGGTATCGGAACCTGTTCAGAATTTTATCACAGCACTGAAGATCCTGGCAGACACTTGTGAATGTGGGACTTTGAAAGACTCTCTCATTCGTGACAGAATAGTTTGCGGAGTGTCACCAGATGCTTTGCGAAAGCAGCTGCGTAAAGAAAGAGACCTGACTCTCCACAAGGCTGTTCAACTCTGCGAGATTCATGAATGTGCTGAAAGGTACAGCAAGGAAGTCTCAGATCAGCAGGAAGTTAATGCAGACAACAGGCCAGCTCTGCCACAGTCCGTGACAAAGCATGCATGTACTGTGGAGGTTGTCATGCACCGCAGAAGGAACTCTGCCCAGCATTTGCCTAAAGTGTTCTTCGTGCATGAAAATGCATCATTTCGCCAGAGTCTGCAGGTCAACACGGCAACGCCGCGTGAACGGAAATGTCAGCATTGTTGGCCGTGACGAAGCAGATATGCTCCAAGAGGATGTCGACATTCATGTCATCACACTATGGTCCAAGAGGATGCCGATATTCATGTCATCACACTATGCTCCAAGAGGATGCCGATATTCATGTCATCACACAGACAAAGATCCTAAATGAAATTCACTGCACGGCGAGAGTCAACACTCACGAAACTGGGTTGAAAATAGACACAGGGGCAAAATACGTTCTACCTCTTGACCTTTTTCAAGAAAATGCAGAAGAAGGAAACGATCAACAAGGCAAAAGCAGTCAACCTGGTTGCATACGGAGGAGAAAGATTTTCAACTCTTGGCACGGCTGACCTCCAGTGCAAAATTGGAGACACGACACCTCTGCTCACATTTCAAGTCACTGACAGACAAGCGACTCCGATTTTAGGCCTAAACAGTGCATTGCAGCTGAATCTTGTCAAGCTGGACAGGGCTGTCTATGAGGTGGATGCTGACGCAGAAGATGCATTCCGTCAGCAGGTCGTCACAGAGTATGCTGATTTGTTTGATGACTAGTTGGGGAACCTTGCAGCCAGATACACAATGAGAGTGGACAAAAGCGTCACTCCAGTAGTGAAACCAGCAAGAAGGATTCCTCAAGCCATTGACAAGAGGGTTAAGGAAGAGCTGGGCAACATGGTGAAGAAAGGCGTTATTGTGCGAGAGACTGAACCAACAGAGTGGGTCTCACAGATGGGAGCCATCAGAAAGAAGAACGGCGACGTTCGGATATGTCTGGTTCCCAGAGATTTGAACGAAGCTCTCAAAGGACCACATCATCCCATTTATACTGCAGATGATGTCGCCTCCAGACTGAGGAGTGCGAAAGTCTTTTCAACATTGGATGCAAAGGCTGGATTTGGGCATATGAAGCTCCAAAAACAATCCTCTCTACGTACAATGTTCAGTACACCATATGGGAGGTACATGTTTCTCTGCATGCCCTTTGGCATCAACACAGCATCAGAAGTGTTCCAGCAAACCATGGAACGACTTTTTGAAGGATATCCATGCGCAATCATTGTCGATGACATCCTCATCTGGGGTTCTACTGAAGAAGAACATGATGCCAACGTCAGGAAAGTCCTGGAGAGAGCTAGACAGATTGTCTTGAAGCTGAACCTCAGCAAATGCAAATTCAGGGCGAGAAGCGTCTCCTTCATGGGACACACGTTCACGGATGAAGGTCTGAAGCCTGACACAGAGAAGACGGATGCAATTCGAAACATGCCAGCACCAGAAAACCAAGCAGCTCTTCAAAGGTTTCTCGGAATGACAAACTACTTGAACAAGTTCATCGAGGACTACAGTGAAAACAACAACAAACAAACAAACAAAACAACAACAACAACAACAACAACAACACACACACACACACACACACACACACACACACACACACACACACACACACACACACACACACACACACACACACACACACACACACACACACACAAACAAAAACAAAAAAACACAGCCACACTGCGAGAGCTCCACAACGATGTCGCCTGGAATTGGACTGAAACCCATCAGCAAGAATTTGACAGACTGAAAGATGATCTCACAAATCCTCCTGTGCTGAAATTCTTCGATGCAGGAAAGCCTGTGGTGTTGTCTGTTGACGCGTCCAAAAGCGGGCTTGGTGCTGCTTGTCTCCAGGACGATGCTCCAGTAGCCTTTGCTTCGAGAGCTCTTTCCAATGCAGAAGCCAAATATGCACAGATCGCAAAGGAACTCCTTGCGGCGTGTTTGCGTGCAGAAAGTTTCATGACTTCATCTATGGTCGCAGAGTGACCATAGAAACTGATCACAAGCCCATGATCACCATCGTGAAGAAGCCACTTCATGCTGCCCCATCACGCTTACAGAGATTGCTTCTTCAGCTTCAGCGGTATGACCTACAGTTTGTCTACAAGAAGGGAAAAGGGCTTTTCCTTGCTGACACCCTTTCAAGAGCATACCCGGATGAACCCCCAGAAGGGACAGAATTTGAGTATGACGTCATGACAGTGCTATCCATCTGAGCAGGCAGGATGACCGAGCTTTAGCGAGAAACTCTGGCAGATGCAGCCTTGCAGAAGTTGGCGAAGTTCATCAAGGAAGCCTGGCCTGGGCATGAGCGAAGTGTTCCACCTGACGTAAAAGCCGTCTTTCCTTTCCGCGACGAGCTCGTGATTGAGAATGACGTCATCCTGAAAGGACAAAAGGCAGTGGTGCCCAAATCGTTGCAGACATACATCGCCATCTTACACAAGGGTCACGTGGGTGCGGACCGCACCAGACAGCTTGCCAACGATGTGGTCTATTGGCCAAAGATGCGACAAGACATCGAGAGTGCTGTTTCTCAGTGTTCTAAATGCAACAGCTGCAAAGCCCATCTCCAGAAGCAACCCCTCATCAATCACCCGGTCCCTGACCTTCCCTGGGCAACTGTTGAAGCAGATATTTTTGACTGGAACAACCACCAGTGCCTGGTCATGGTGGATTCCTACTCTGGCTGGTTCGAGATGGGTTTACTGCCTGACAGCTCTTCTCGGACAGTGATCTCCAAGATGAGGCGCCTGTTTTCGACTCACGGCATTCCAGAGAAGCTGTTGACAGAAGTTCGTCAGCCGTGAATTCGAGCTGTTTGCCAAGGAATGGAACTTTGCACACATTACCAGCAGCCCATACTATGCACAGTCAAACGGCCTGGTTGAAAACTCTGTCAAGCAAGCAAAACAGCTGTTGGAAAAATGCAGAAAAGATGGGTCTGATGTTCAGTTGGGTCTCCTGAACCTGCGGAACACACCAAGAGATAGTATGGGTTCTCCATCCGAGCGTCTGCTGTCCAGACGCACCCGCACCACACTCCCGACATCAACGAAGCTGCTGAAACCCAAGCCACTGAGCACGTCCAGGGTCTCAACCGAGTTGAAGAAAGTCCGCCAACAGCAGAAACAATACCACGACAAGTCAGCACGACATCAGCGGCCTTTGAAACCCAATGTAGTGGTACGCATGCAGACAGACAAAGGCTTCCAGAGACTTACAGTGGTGAAGTCAACTAGGAACAGTCCCAGGTCATGCATAGTTACTTAATTCTGATGGAGCAGACTATGTTTGGAACAGACGACATCATCTCCCGGTCAGTGAACCCAGACCACAGAACAGTCAGCAAGACAGCTACGCAACAGGTCTGCAACAGCCACCAGTCGGTGATGGAGCCCCTACAACTGAAGATCAGAAGCAGCAAACTGTGCCTCTCCCGTCCATGGCCGCCTGTCCTTTGCCGCGATCTACACCGCAGCAACTCAGCGGCCGACCCGTGGCTACTCAGCCTGGCTCTCCATAGCGTTCACATGCACCACCATGTTCCTTGGGGCGTGACCACATGTCTCCTACACCAGGGCCTACTGCGGTTCCATACCAGGCACAACCTAGCCGCCAGCCTGTGGTGACGCGCTCTGGGCCAGTCGTCAGACCAAATCCAAAATACTTTGACACTTGAACATTGTTGACACACAAACACGCACACATCCACAGTCACTCACAGACTCAGAACACAGTGCATGCACGAACTAACACCTTCCCGATTCCCTGTTTCTCCCCTCCAGCACCCAGCTGGTGTTGACTTAATTCGTTTCTTTTCTACACAAGTATTTCGCCTTTTTTTTTTTTTTTTTTTTCCAGGAAGAAAGTGATGGATGTTAATTGATTAAGAGAAACAGAAAGAAGAAAGACTGACATTTGCCTAGTGGATTAAAATTTTCGTTAGTTTATTTGAGATGAGGATAAATTTCCTTGAGAAGGAAGATACAGATTATTGTGTTGAATTCCTTTGTTTCCGCCCATTACTGAAACTGAAAGGACGCTCATTGAAAGCTTGAACTTTGAGGACAGCCTCCAGTCTCTGTATGCACGAATGCCTGTTCTACAAGGCTCATGCCTCTTTTTCACCACCGTGCGAATTTACTAGGTTCATGCACTTTTTTTTTCTCACCACCGTGCGAACTTATCAAACTCATGTACTCTTTTTTTCACCGCCGTGCGAACTTATCAAACTCATGCACTCTTTTTTTCACCGCCGTGCGAACTTATCAAACTCATGCACTCTTCTTTTTCATCACCGTGCGAACTTATCAGGCTCATGCACTCTTCTTCTTTTTTTCACCACCGTGCGAACTTATCAAACTCATACACTCTTTTTCAGACTGCTGGCATTCCGACCTGTATCATACACATGCAAGAACATTGTGGTTCTACGGAACATTGTGGAAGGAACCTGGAGATACTGCAGCGACGAAAACTCTGTGGTACAGAAACCTTGCTTGGTCTACTCGTTTGGGTAAGATTTCAAATCAAATCAGTCTTTATTATTCATCAATATGCACAGCATAAATATTATCATTGAAGGGAGCTGCTACATTTCATTTACAAAACTAATACCATTTTTTACAAAACTTTAGTCGCGACAAAAATGGTACTTGAGGCAGCTCCCGCCAATGATAAAAAATTGCAGCTGAATCTCCTTCTTCCCCCTCCACCATAAGCAAATCCCCGTCCCCCTCCTCCCTTCTTCTTCTTCTTCGTCCTCGTATCGGTTGAAGCCATCAGTCGTCAAGGCAACGCCCACTCTGAGTCTCTGTGATGTCACCAGTCTCCATAGCTTCTCCTACCTTCCCACCCCGTTCTTTATTTTTTATTTATCTGAACACTTGTTGAGCTCCTGTCTCGAGATGAGCCCTGAGTGCTTCACAGTGGCAACTGTAGCGCTAGTCTCTACGTCTGCGCTCTAGTCATATATGTATGCGACTGTGAATGAGTGACTGTAGCTTTATACAGCGCGCTTTGAAAATCCACCGACTGTGAATGAGTGACTGTAGCTTTATACAGCGCGCTTTGAAAATCCACCGACTGTGAATGAGTGACTGTAGCTTTATACAGCGCGCTTTGAAAATCCACCGACTGTGAATGAGTGACTGTAGCTTTATACAGCGCGCTTTGAAAATCCACCGACTGTGAATGAGTGACTGTAGCTTTATACAGCGCGCTTTGAAAATCCACCGACTGTGAATGAGTGACTGTAGCTTTATACAGCGCGCTTTGAAAATCCACCGACTGTGAATGAGTGACTGTAGCTTTATACAGCGCGCTTTGAAAATCCACCGACTGTGAATGAGTGACTGTAGCTTTATACAGCGCGCTTTGAAAATCCACCGACTGTGAATGAGTGACTGTAGCTTTATACAGCGCGCTTTGAAAATCCACCGAAGTGGCTGCAGCGCTGTTGGATTGTTTTACTTGGCTGGTGCCACGTCAGACTTCGTCAGTTCAGCCTTGATACGATGGGGTCCACCTCGTCAGTTCAGCCTTGATACGATGGGGTCCACCTCGTCAGTTCAGCCTTAATACGATGGGGGCGCAAGTCACTTTAGCTTTGGCATCATGGAGGTCCACCTCGTCAGCTTTGACATCATGGAGGTCCACCTCGTCAGCTTTGACATCATGGAGGTCCACCTCGTCAGCTTTGACATCATAGAGGTCCACCTTGTCAGTTTTGACATCATAGAGGTCCACCTCGTCAGCTTTGATATTATGGAGGTCCACCTTGTCAGTTTTGACATCATGGAGTGTCGCTTCCCTAATGGTCGCTGACGTAATCCCTCCCACACTTTCCCGCACTAACTCCCCAACACCACAAAACAACAATGATCATCCTTTCACGCCCTTTAATAATTACACAAGCCTACCCATCACACGCAAAATTCAGTCCATTCACACGCACGACTTAACTAAGGCATATACACGGAGGACACTGATAAAATAATTCACAAAAAATACATGACATTTCAAGACAATGGAGGACGATAACACGATAAGAGGCGATAACCCAGTCACACTGGTTAAAGAAAAGCACGAGACACTGTTCCCCAAACGCTATGTGGTAGCTGAACCGCACGAGCTCTCTCGGCTAAGAGCACTGGTCGAACCAGTAACACAGCGACGACAGGATACTGGTCCACGAAGTGAAAGCGTGACAGCGGCCACACCCCTCGTCGATGGTGACAAAGACGGGTGACAGACGACACCAAGTCGTCACGAGCAGCCCCGTGCCAGCAACAGACACGGTGAAGGGTGTCGGCAGGCGTCACAGACTGCAGCAGCGAAGTTACGACGCCCCACCGCAACACCAGACAGGTGCGTTGCCAACAGGCAGCAACCGTCGACCAGTCGCCAGCGTAGACATGGCACTGAAGAATAAAGATGAACTGATAGATGATTGATGATAGACGCTAGACGAACGTCGACAGACGATAGACGATATATCGATAGCTCGATAGATCGACATCTCGAGGGATCGATAACTGGATAACAGCCGACTCGTGGTAGCATGTTCCGCTCCCCACGTTCCTCGAACGCTAACGGAAAATATGAATGACTTCACCATTCCACCGAGCTTTCCTGTAGCTAAACTACAGAACAGAGAATTTGAAAAGAAATGACACTGCTGACGACCGGGACCCAGCAAAGAAACGCTGTGGCGATCCAAACGGCCTTCCCTCCCGGAGATGGACAACGGACTGGCTACTCTAGCTCGTTTCGCGCCTCACGCCGACATAACTCATTCTACTGCCCATTGGTTGACTTAGACCACGTGACCTATACATGCCCGACAGGACTCACGGGCCTACCCGTGCAATCGCGGATACACTGCCTGCACGGTATGGACTCATACAACTGCTGTCCAAAACAACAACAACAACAACAACAAACAAGTTTACACACAAGTCACCGTCAGTCACCTAACTGAAGTTGACGTGACAGGGAGGTCCACCTCATCAGCTTTGACATCATGGAGATCCACCTCATCAGTTGTGACATCATGCAGGTCCATCTGATCAGCTGTGACATCATGGTGGTCTACTTCATCAATTTTGACGTCATGGCGGTCCACCTCATCAGCTTTGTCATCATGGAGGTCCACCTCCTCAGCTGTGACATCATGGAGGTCCACCTCTTCAGCTGTGACGTCATGGAGGTCCACCTTGTCAGCTTTGACATCATGGAGGTCCGCTTCATCAGTTAGCTTTGGTATCATCAGCTGTGATATCATGGAGGTCCACTTCATCAGCTGTGACATCATGGAAGTCCACCTCATCAGCTGTGACATCATGGAGGTCCACTTCATCAGTTAGCTTTGGTATCATCAGCTGTGATATCATGGAGGTCCACCTCATCAGCTGTGACATCATGGAGGTCCACCTCATCAGCGGTTGGCATCATGGAGATCCACCTCATCAGCTTTGACACCATGGAGGTCACCTCGTCAGCTTCGACATCTTGCAGGTCTGCCTCGTCAATTCAGCTTTGACATCATGGGGTTTCACCTCGACAGGTGAGCTTTGACATCAGGGAGGCTCATCTCTTCACTTCATTTGATGTTATGGAGGCCATCTTGTCGCTTCAGCTGTGACGTCATGGAGAGCCATCTCGCTAGTTCAGCTTTCATATTATAGACACCTCCTGGTCAGCTCAGCGTTGATATTATAGACACCTCCTGGTCAGCTCAGCGTTAATATTATAGACACCTCCTGGTCAGCTCAGCGTTGATATTATAGACACCTCCTGGTCAGCTCAGCGTTGAAATTATAGACACCTCCTGGTCAGCTCAGCGTTGATATTATAGAGGCTGCCTGGTCAGCTCAGCTTTGATATTATAGAGGCCGCCTGGTCAGCTCAGCGTTGATATTATAGAGGCCGCCTGGTCAGCTCAGCGTTGATATTATAGACACCTCCTGGTCAGCTCAGCGTTGATATTATAGAGGCCTACTGGTCAGCTCAGCGTTGATATTATAGAGGCCTCCTGGTCAGCTCAGCTTTGATATTACGGAGGCCTCCTGGTCAGCTCAGCTTTGATATTATAGACGCCTCCTGGTCAGCCCAGTTTTGACATTATAGAGGCGGCCTGGTCAGTTCAGCTTTGAAATCATGGTGGCCCATTTCCTTCTGCCTTTCGTTCTGTCTGACTTTCTGCCGTCTTTCTGCACTGACTTTGGCCATCTGTGTGTGTGTGTGTGTGTGTGTGTGTGTGTGTGTGTCTCTCTCTCTCTCTCTCTCTCTCTCTCTCTCTCTCTCTCTTGTCGTCTTTCTGCACTGACTCTGGCCATCTGTGTTTGTTGCTGTGCGTGTCTGTCTCTCACTATTCGCCTGTGTCTGTCTGCCTGTCTCGCTCCTATGATCAGTATTAGCATTTGTAGTCATGTTTATTTGTGTTTATGTAGTCCGTTGATAACTGGAGTTTAACGTCCTGTAAACCGCACAGGGTCACCTGAGGACGACCAAACCTTGTCTTAAGCAAATACACATTTCAAAACTAAACACATGATGATATGTAAACTCTTTCTCAAGTCAGATCCACAAAATCAGTCCCTGCTGGTAAGTTCAGCATTAATTGTATAGAGGCCTCCTGGTCAGCTCAGCATTAATTTTATAGAGGCCTCCTGGTCAGCTCAGCATTAATTGTATAGAGGGCTCCTAGTCAGCTCAACTTTGATATTACAGAGGGCCTCTTGGTCAGCTCAGCTTTGATATTATATAGGCCTCCTGGTGAGCTCAGCTTTGATATTATAGAGGCCTCCTGGCCAGCTCAGCTTTCATATCACAGAGGCCTGTGTCTGTCTGCCTGTCTATACAGGCCTCTTGGTCAGCTCAGCTTTGATATTATACAGGCCTCCTGGTCAGCAAAGCTTTGATACAAGAGAGGCCGCCTGGTCAGCTCACCTTTGATATTAAAGAGGCCTGTCTCACTCCCATGATCAGTATTAGCATTTGTAGTCATTGTTATTTGTGTTCATGTAGTCCGTTAATAACTGAAGTTTAACGTCCTGTCCAACGCACATGGTCACCTCAGGACGACCAAACCGTGTCGTAAGCAAATGGAATCGTTAATATTATTTATGAGCCCAATCTCGTAAGAACCCTGAGCGCTTACAAAGATACAAGGATACACTCATTTTATCACATCCCCCCCCCCCCCCCACACACACACACACACACACACACACACACACACACACACACACACACACACACAATACATGCATTACTGGTGATGGGTTGGCAAAACGATCCCTACGTGAATATAAAACGATACATAGACACAGACTCACCAAACACACATTTTCCAAACGTTAGTCCCTTCAGCATTGCCCTGGTTAAAGAGGCATTTAAACCTAGCACACGCTTGTATCGTCGACCATTCTAAGTTATCAATACCACGTTGGTGGATGAAAGAAAAAAGAAAGAAGAAAAAAAGAAAGAAAAAAATAAGATTTGGGGGGGGGGGGGGGGGCGGGGGGGGGCAAATACCAGTGCCATATAGCAGCAAGCTGCACATACCGGGTACCAACTATTATCTCCTTGCTGCTCAAAAACTATTAGAACAATACAAAGAAGTTTATATCTTAACGAACAAAATTTGGGAGATTTGCTGGAAAGTTAGCAGAAGAAAAAAGAAAAAAGAAGAAAGGATAGAGCAAGAGGCGTTAGACAGAAAACTAGAGAGGAGATGGGAAAAGGTAGCTTACATTAGCAAGGACAGATTGTGAGAATAGGGTATTGTTTTAAGGGTCGCAGTCCATGAATTATGAAGTTCTGAGTTCTGTTACCCTCGCCTACCCCCACTTCCTCCTGCTTGGACGTTCTTTTCTTTTTTCTTCAGTGATTTTGACTCGGTTACTGTATCCAGCTATCTCTTTCCCCCGCTTTAGTGTCAAGCTCCTCCTTTCCTGCACCACCCTTCCCCAGCCCCCTTCCGTCCCCCTGCCCCCTCCCCTCCCACTTTCCATTCTTTGCCCCTCCCCCTTCCCTGGACCCCTCCCCCTTTCAATCCTTTGCCCCTCCCCTACCCTGGACCCCTCCCTCTTTCAATCCTTTGCCCCTCCCCTTCCCTGGACCCTCCCTCTTTCTATCCTTTGCCCCTCCCCTTCCCTGGACCCTCCCTCTTTCAATCCTTTGCCCCTCCCCTTCCCTGGACCCTCCCTCTTTCAATCCTTTGCCCCTCCCCTTCCCTGGACCCTCCCTCTTTTCAATCCTTTGCCCCTCCCCCCTTCCCTGCAGCCTTCTTTC
>CAUZXP010000417.1:170000-185947 GCA_963584105.1 Alviniconcha strummeri | reverse complement strand
AACAAGCGACGTCATTATCCAAACAAGCGTCACGTCATTATCCAAACAATCGACGTCATTATCCAAACAAGCGTCACGTCATTATCCAAACAAGCTTCACGTCATTATACAAACAAGCGTCACGTCATTATCCAAACAAGCGACGTCATTATCCAAACAAGCACTCAAACCCCTCTATAGACCCCCCCCACCGAGGTGGTACTCTAGGTATGAACATGTACACCCATATAAATTATTCACAGAGTGTACAACAGTGAATCGTTGTTGTACAAGTGTAAATCCTTGGTGTACAACTGCAGATAGCTTTACAGGGCTTTTGCCCACACAATGCTGATTGGAGAATGGCATCGCTTTGCCGCACACTCTCTTCCACCTTGCAACCGTCAAGGACAGAAACCGTTTTGGCGTGGTGTGATTTGTACTTTTACTTTACAAGTGCACACCCCTGGGAGAAGTCTAGACTGTGCCAGCAATAATAATAGGGGATTTCAATAGCGCCTTCTTAAGTACACCACAAGGTGGGAGCGAAGAGCGCTTTACAATAACGATAACACCACACTCACACAGGTCTGACGGTCGGTGGGTGGCTGGGGGGGGGGGGGGGGGGGGGGGGATCCTTGCTCATACGTGAAACATTACAATGTTAGAAAAGCCAACCGCAACCAAAGGCCTTTTCAAACACAGCCAGATGCGACCAATGGCCAGACCGGAGATAGCAGAGTGCATAATTTAAGTGCCTCTGGCCAGACAAAGCGTGTCGCTGAATCCAAGTGCGTGTGTGTGTGTGTGTGTGTGTGTGTGTGTGTGTGTGTGGGTGGGTGGGTGGGTGTGGTGTGTGTGTGCGCGCGTGCCGTCGCGCTGGGGGAAGAAGAGGGGGACGGGAAGGTGGAGGGGTGGGGGGTGGGGGGCAAGACTGCCAAACAATTTGGGGACACGGCCATTATTAGCTGTAGTCAGCACAAAACAAGCTGAACACGGGTGTGTCGTGCCTACGTGAGTCAGAATCGGTATTGAGCAACAAACGTCTCGTTTTAGAAGGCACTAATTCAGAACAGTTCTGCTCAGTTAAGCCTAGGGTTCTTTGCTTTTGTTCCTTTTTTTCTTCTTCTTTTTTCTCCCCTTTTTCATCTTCTTCTTTTTCTTATCATCTAGATCTAGATTTCCTCTTTTTTTGTGTGTGTGTTTATTTTTTTCCGTTTTTTTGTTTTGTTTTGTTGTTGTTGCCCTTACCGCCTCTCCCATTTAGACCCCATCCGGTTTCTCAGTCATAAAATCACATGGTGTGAATATGGGAACTTTCGTCATTGAGAATTAGAATGTATTGCATGACATTGACGTATTTTCATTTGCTCTCCTCCTGTTCGCATGATGATGATGCCTGTGGTTGTTGCTGTGTTTCCTGTTTTACTGATCTAGATCTAGATCTCCTAGGTTTTTGGCTCTTAATTGCCGCTTCCCCCATTCGGTTTCCCCGCCTTTCTCTGAGAATCATGTAATGGTGTGGAGTGGTCAAAGGACAAGACACAGGCAGCGGAGTCAATAAAGTGGAGACCACAGCAGGCGTATGGCAGCAATCAGTTTTTACTTGTTCAGCCGCAGACAGTTTTCAGCACACACAAAATCATCACGCTCACGCATAGATAAGAGAACGGCGCGGGCCACAGGGAACACACGCTATCACTACAGTAAAATCGCCCCTCTGGACCACAAAATGGCTGACAATTGTGTTTCCCTGGCCCGCACAAATACACTTTCCTCTACAATAACTAAACTAATTAAAACATCAAAAACATCAAATAAAAGCTACAGTTACAGTCTTTTAAACTGTATAAACAAAATGTACACACATGACTTATTTTATTTACAACAAGAGTGGGAAGCGTGGCTTGCGCCTGGCTATATACAGATTCGTACAACTAAATCACAACTAACACAATGTACAAAATATAAATGGCACTAAAACTTACATCGGAATAAAGAGCACGCTCCCACGGTTAAAATGGTACATAACAATTACAATACAACGCTCTGTAAGAGAAGCAAGACAAACTCAAAGACTAGCATTAAAACAATCGGTGCGAACTTTCGCCTGGGGCGCGTAACCTTAGTCGCAGCAGCGCTGATAGTGAGATTAAGTAGTCTATGAATACAACTTAGCTTCTACAGTACACAATACTTAATAAGGTAATTTCAGTCCAAAATAAACACTAAACATGAAGTCAGCTAAGCAAAATACTATACGACAACGCATTGATCGACACAGAATTACTTTAATCGAATCAAAACAACATTTCACTACCATTTACTAGTACTAAACAAAGCGCGCCATGCAGACGACGGCTATAAAAGAATGGACCTAGAGAGGCATCGGCTACTAATTAAGCTCGATCCGGTGTCTGAATAAACGTTAAATAAACATTCTAAGATGCCAAAATATATTACTCATGACTTGTTGCATAAAAAGGACTAAGTAAACAAAGAGTAGGTAAACAAACAAGCGGTCAAAATGTTAAGGGAGAAAAACAGATTTGAAAATGCCGCGCACTGGCGGCTATCGCCGGTCGGCTGTGTGAAGGCCATGTGGCGTTACGCCACACGCCGCGCTTCAAAACAAAAGCGTTGTCTGCTCCGGTTCCCGGGTTACTAAAGTACAGAAATGAAACTGCATTGATCCGTTAAGCGGGGCGGGATTATTGTAAAACGTACAAAGAGCACTTGCTCACAATCATATGGTGTGAATGTGGGAATGTATATTGTAGCTGCATCATGAGGTTTTGTAACAATAAAATCATCCTACTAATCACTACGGGTGAAAAGACGAATTCTGACATTCTTGGATTTGGGAGGTAGGGGAGGTAAATCCGGTACCGGGATGCTGCGGACCAGGACCGACCGTTCATTGGTTGTTTAGGTCACATGATTTACAGTCTAAATTTAGCGCGATAGCTATAGCTGCCTGTGTGGTCGACGTGACAGGGCAGTGAAACACGTGCATGTCAGCCCGTTGTTGAATGTTGTTGTTGTTTCAGCTGTTCGTCTTGTGCCTAACTTCACTTTATAGAGGCAACACATGGATCATACAGATTTGATGCGTCACATTCATAAAAGGTGAGGTGACGACACTGGCCAACCAGGAAGCGAACGCAGATCCAGATCGAGTTGTACGCCCCATGAATACAGGGCTTTGGAATACGGGGGCGGGGGGGGGGGGGGGAGGGGATGTGGATCGGTGTATAGGCTTAGGGCTAGAGATAATCCAGTCATAAAATCATAACCCAAACCCTAACCCAAACACTAGCCTTTCCCTAAACATGCAAAACGTGTGCTACTGAAGAACATTGTATAGATCTATATTTAGAAGGTAAATCATGTGACCGAAACAACCGATGAACGGTCGATCCTGGCGCGATGGCTAGCCGCATGTGTACTGTGACAACCAGACACGTCACACTAACAGCCACACTTCGAGCACCGCCTTCCGGCACCGTCCTCCAAACTCTGCCAGATTTAGTTGCGCCACTGAAGGGGCACTCTTTATCTCGGCGCAACTGTCCACAAAAGGTTTCGGTACTAATATGACTGTGGAAACGGTGGACTACCGACAAACCTAATGGTAAACACACCACCATACCACAACAGTCAAAAGACTATAGGCTGCAGCAAATAAATAATGGGTGCGAATTGAGCGAAGAGTTTTGTCATTTAGTTAAAGTATGGAATGCATAAATACTCACACACAAAAGCAATAGCATAATAATACATCACTACACATACTTATTCATACAAAGCAAAGTGAAACTGACGCACACTGAAACACAAACACCCCGCACTCATAGAGTTGCCAGCACGCGCTCTCGCACTGACGCCAAACACACACACACACACACACACACACACACACACACACACACACACACACACACACACATACACACACACACACACACACACACACACACACACACACACACACACACACACACACACACACACACACACACACACACACACACACACGTGAACACAGGCTTCCGTGCACGCGCCCATACACATACACGCACGCACACCAACCCCCCCCCCCACACACACACACACACCTAGGCGGATCGCGCGCACTTGTGCTGGCGTACACTTAATGCCCCCCCACCCCCACCCCCTACCCCACCCTAGCGGCTCACCCCGAAGGGAAAACAAATTACAATAATAATAACAACAACAAGGGCCAGCCAGGTGCCGGAGCTTCTTTGTGAGTCAACGGATTGAATTAACTGGAAACTTTACGGAGTCTGTGGGCATCTAAAATGATTCAGCCCGGTCAAATCTCAGCATGCGCTAAGTCAGTGTCAGCACGTTCCCCCTACATCCGCTTTGAAGGAGTTGTAGAACTTTGTAGCCGACTCTGATTGGTTGTCGCTGTGTTACAGCGAGATAAACGAAAGGGGTCTATTATCTGTTGACAAACTGAACATTAAACTTGAAGGAAATTATTTCAGAAAGTACATTATTTTATTTTGAATTAAGAAAACATAAAATTTATGATTTAAAAATAATAATAAAATAATCATGTTACTATGGGTGTAAACCTGAATTCAGACATTCTTGGATTTGGCGGTAAGGGAGGTAAATCCAGTACTGTGACAACCAGATACGCCACACTATCAGCATCATAAAAGTAGGTTCAGAATAAACCAAAGACCCTACTGTGGCTTCAGAAGCAAAGAATCAGTGAAAGGGGTGATACAGAACTTTTGACAGAAAAAAAGTTGTTTTTTCTTCTTCATTTCTACGATTTTCTACATTACAAGCACACTATACTTAGTTAAACCATCACTGTGAACCAGTGCCTCACCATATTTCTATTCTGTTTGTTCTAGACAGTGCAGGAGGCATTTGGACACACACTTGTTATTGATTTTAATCATTATGATCAATAAAAACGATTTCTCGGTGATTTAATTCAGGTGGTTTTCCATCGCGCTTTGGCGTCTTCAGTCCGTGTGAAAGACGGTAGGTACCCTTACGTCAAAGGGTGTACCCCTGGTGCATCCGAAAAGTTTTCTTGGGAACAACTCGTAACGTATTTGACACACTATGTGGAACGCTTTAAGACTAGGGGGCGCGGTAGGTCAAGTTAGCCCTCGAACTATTTACCCTTGCTTTTTAGGCGATGCGCTAGGCCTAAGAGTAACACGAAGAAGAAGAAACAAACTGATAAATGGTCATATCAAAAGAGGCGGGCGGAAATTTCAGGGATATTTTATACGCCATAACAGGTCACAAATATTAGAATCGTCCAAACAGGATCAGCCGAAATGAATAAATCCAAAATTTGCAACAGAATGTGAGTTTAATCATATATGTGTCCTTCAGTATGCGTATGCTCCTTTCAGACATTTGATCTAGATCTAATTTCTGAGTAACCGCGCACGCTTCCTGAGTGCTGATGTCGGCAAAACAATCGATCGTGTACTGAGGACTCACCCATTAACAGACTGAATCAGTTACATTTGTTGCAAATGTTGGTTTCATTCGCTAGATCTTATATGATCCTGTTTGAGTGATCCTGATGATATTTGTGGCCCAAATGGCATTTAAAATGTCCCAGGAAGGTCCGACCGTCTCCTTGGATATTACCGATAAACTATGAAATGAAAGAACTTTTGTGGTACCAGAGTTAGGCTTTCGGAAATAAAGCATGTGTTGGTCGCCTTTACGCTGCTGAGTTTACTCCACGAGTTCCACGGTAATGCTGAAAACGTTCACATTCAGTCTTTCTAAAAAACAAAAACAAATACTGGGCTTCCTACTACTTTGGACGGCTTCCTTAGCCTTTTCCTTTCGTTGCGTGTGTTCTCTTTCTGTTTGGACGAAGTTCCCCCGAGACGTGAGACAAAGTCCCCCCCAACGTGGTCGAAATTCCCCCGAATCACATACATCAGGAACAGAATGTTTTCCTTCATACTAATGAGATTAACACGGGTAGTTGTGTTGTATACTAGTCTGCGATTGGTCAAAGTTGTCTACAAACAACAGCGAGCTTGTGCTGGTGCAGCCAGTTTGATAGAATCGTGTCTCGAAGCGTGCATGTAAATCCAACTTACCTGTCTGGACGGATTTGCCCCATACGACCCTATAGGCCAATGGCGGTAGCGGTGAGGCTGGTGGTGCAGTGGAGCGTCACCCAACCGTCGTGTAGGGCTGTCCACAGGGTAACCGACTTGGAAAACATTCCAGTTCCAATCGCCAAGGATGAAGCTGACGAACAGCACGCGCACAGCATGATACCAAAAATTGAGATATACATTGATACCATGAAACAAGCGCTAACAAGGCAAAGACAAAAAGTCTAACACGAATTCCTACGGCAGAAAAGGCCGTGAAAGAAAGAGACTGTGCACAAATGCCTGTGGCAAAGAAAGAAAGAACAGACCACAAAATGCCTGTGGCAAAGAAAGAAAGACCAAACCACAAATGCTGGTGGCAAACGAAAAATGGCTGCCCTAATCAGGCAACCAAACAGCTGACACCAAATGACAGAAACAAAACAGCTGAAACCACCTCAAAACACAAAAAGGTTGCCTACCTGCAAGCATAAGGTGGAGGGAAAAACAAACAAAAAACAAACAAACAAGTCACAACAGTATAATAGACTACTGTCTGCAACAAAGGAGTGGACGACTACAGTCAGAAAAGCACAGAGCAAAAATAGCTGTGCCAACGACAAACAGATGGAAATCCAAATTAACCATAAATAACTCTAACTAACCCCTCACTAACCCGGCTTCCATCTAGAAAAAACAAAGGCTGCAGACTGATAAATCAAAACGCTAATCAGGACTACCGATGACAAAGCATCGGGATGTAAACAAATGTAGACAAGAGAAATGCAAACTGGCTGCCCTAATCAGGCAAACTAACAAGCGGGTACGAAATGGCCAATAAGCCAAAGATAAAAAAAAAAAACAAAAAAAAAAAAAACGCATGGTGAAATAGAAGGGGGAAAGAGATAGAAAACAATAACACTTTCTGAGGCAAGTAATGTCAGCGAGCAACGGGACAAAGGCTGGATACACGTAATCCGTGTACACGACACAACCTACTTAGCAGTGACAACAACACGGCAGGGCAACAGACGCTCACGAACTACCACACACAAATGGGAATGAAAGAATGAGCGGTCTCGTTAAACATCGAGACTACTCCACTCACTCGTACATCGTAAATGAACGATATAACTCGAGAGACAAAAGGGCAAGCCAAGACAAAAAACAGTGAATGGCAAGAACCGGTAACTAGCCCAATCCCAAACCCTAACCCAGGGAGGCCACGAAATCGCTAGTCTATTGAACTAGAACGAACAAAACTTGTTCATTTTTACATATGATGAAACAAACAAGGATAAATTGGGAAAATAAAACACCCAATAAAAGGCAGCCTCCCTGATAAAGTCCAGCCTGTTATGAAAGCTAGAGTAAACAGAACGAAAAAGACTGAAACGCCACGCATCTAGCAAGGCTCGAGAACGATGAAATAACAAGGAGGAAATAAACAAATGCCCAGCTACTGACAATGGCGTCGGAGCTTCATCCTTGGAGATTCGAAATGGATTTTTTTCCAGGTCGGTTACCCTGTGGTTACTAGCCATTTTGCAGCGACTCCTCAGAGTGACGTAGTGCGCATATGTGCACATGATTTTCAGCGTCATGGCGACGCTTTCGGTACGACAGAAAATGCCTGTTTTCGTGCTTTCATAACCCTCAGATGAAAATTTCACCTACATCATTGTTCTCAGTGAACTTTAACGGAAATCGTGTCAAATATCACCCCAAACCTTGGACATGTCCTTTAAGCCCGTTCTTAACTGGGCGAATGTTTGTTCGCGAAACTAGTTGGAAGTATTCGGCGAACCTAGTTGGTTCTTAATTGGGCGAACTTTTCTTCGCGAACCTAGTTCGGAGTATTCGTCGAAGGTATATTCGGGGTCCAAAAAGCTTCGCTCAACATGTTTTGGGAACATTCGCCCTATTCGACGAAAATTGCCTCTGATTGGCTAGGAGCAGAGCTCTCCTGTGGATGAAGAAGAAATAAAAATAAAAACGGATGACGGTGTCGCTGGGTTCTTCACTCGCTTCGGAGGGAATTTGTTTATTTGTTGACTTGTGGGAGGCGCAGCCTTGTCTCGGGGACCCAGAATGAGATAGTAGTTAGTTGAATTACCCTGTGAGGGATGATTCAAGTATATTGACTTGACCTGACTTGACTTTAGCCTACATTTTCGATCATGCTGTCTGCTGCGCGTCTGCCGCAAGTTCGGGCCGAAGCTTGCATCTTATTACAAGCCAGTTGAGAACGAAGTAAAGTTCGGCGAACTAAAAGTTCAGTTAAAAAACGAATCATAGTTCGTCGAACTGTCCGAAGTATGTTCGGCGAACAAACAGTCGCCCAGTTAAGAACGGGCTTTACGCAAGCCAGCGCCTTTGTCTTTCGAAGGCAACGTTACTGAAAACTGGAGAACTTTTGAATCAGAATTTGACATTTTTGTAGAGGCTGCCTACAGTGACAGGAATGACCGTACAAGAGCGTATATTTTGCTGAACTAGCAGGCAAGGATGCCACTGAAAAAGCGAAAACGTTCACATATGCTGCTGAGGTGAGGAACGAAGATGGTGACTTCGTTTAGGCTGCTGAAAGTCGGGAAAGTGTCGCATTGTTGAAAGCAAACATTTTTGAACTGTGCAACCCACTGACTAATGTGATCATTGAACCACACAAATTCAACACCAGGTTTCAGGAGGTATCGGAACCTGTTCAGAATTTTATCAATATGGGACTTGTGAATATGGGACTTTGAAAGACTCTCTCATTCGTGACAGAATAGTTTGCGTAGTGTCGTCAGATGCTTTGCGAAAGCAGCTGCGTAAAGAAAGAGACCTGACTCTCCACAAGGCTGTTCAACTCTGCGAGATTCATGAAAGTGCTGAAAGGTACAACAAGGAAGTCTCAGATCAGCAGGAATTTAATGCAGTCAGACAACAGGCCAGCTCTGCCACAGTCCGTGAGAAAGTATGCATGTACTGTGGAAGTTGTCATGCACCGCAGAAGGAACTCTGCCCAGCATTTGCCTAAAGTGTTCTTCGTGCATGAAAATACATCGTTTCGCCAGAGTCTGCAGGTCAACACGGCAACGCCGCGTGAACGGAAATGTCAGCATTGTTGACCGTGACGAAGCCGATATGCTCCAAGAGGATGTCGATATTTATGTCATCACACTATGCTCCAAGAGGATGCCGATATTTATGTCATCACACAAAGATCCGAAATGAAATTCACTGCACGGCGAGAGTCAACACTCACGAAATCGTGTTGAAAATAGACACAGGGGCAAAATACGTTCTACCTCTTGACCTTTTTCAAGAAAATGCAGAAGAAGGAAACGATCAACAATGCAAAAGCAGTCAACCTGGTTGCATACGGAGGAGAAAGATTTTCAACTCTTGGCACGGCTGACCTCCAGTGCAAAATTGGAGACACAACACCTCTGCTCACATTTCAGGTCATTGACAGACTAGCGACTCCGATTTTAGGCCTAAACAGTGCATTGCAGCTGAATCTTGTCAAGCTGGATGCTGACGCAGAAGATGCATTCCTTCAGTAGGTCGTCACAGAGTATGCTAATTTGTTTGATGACTAGTTGGGGAACCTTGCAGCCAGATACGCAATGAGAGTGGACAAAAGCGTCACTCCAGTAGTGAAACCAGCAAGAAAGATTCCTCAAGCCATTGACAAGAGGGTTAAGGAAGAGCTGGGCAACATGATGAAGAAAGGCGTTATTGTGCGAGAGACTGAACCAACAGAGTGGGTCTCACAGATGGGAGCCATCAGAAAGAAGAACGGCGACGTTCGGATATGTCTTGTTCCCAGAGATTTGAACGAAGCTCTCAAAGGACCACATCATCCCATTTATACTGCAGATGATGTGGCCTCCAGACTGAGGAGTGCGAAAGTCTTTTCAACATTGGATGCAAAGGCTGGATTTGGGCATATGAAGCTCCAAAAACAATCCTCTCTACGTACAATGTTCAGTACACCATATGGGATGTACATGTTTCTCTGCATGCCCTTTGACATCAACACAGCATCAGAAGTGTTCCAGCAAACCATGGAACGACTTTTTGAAGGATATCCATGCGCAATTATTGTCGATGACATCCTCATCTGGGGTTCTACTGAAGAAGAACATGATGCCAACGTCAGGAAAGTCCTGGAGAGAGCTAGACAGATTGTCTTGAAGCTGAACCTCAGCAAATGCAAATTCAGGGCGAGAAGCGTCTCCTTCATGGGACACACGTTCACGGATGAAGGTCTGAAGCCTGACACAGAGAAGACGGATGCAATTCGAAACATGCCAGCACCAGAAAACCAAGCAGCTCTTCAAAGGTTTCTCGGAATGACAAACTACTTGAACAAGTTCATCGAGGACTACAGTGAAAACAACAACAAACAAACAAACAAAACAACAACAACAACAACACACACACACACACACACACACACACACACACACACACACACACACACACACACACACACACACACACACAAACAAAAACAAAAAAACACAGCCACACTGCGAGAGCTCCACAACGATGTCGCCTGGAATTGGACTAAAACCCATCAGCAAGCATTTGACAGACTGAAAGATGATCTCACAAATCCTCCTGTGCTGAAATTCTTCGATGCAGGAAAGCCTGTGGTGTTGTCCGCTGACGCGTCCAAAAGCGGGCTTGGTGCTGCTTGCCTCCAGGACGATGCTGCAGTAGCCTTTGCTTCGAGAGCTCTTTCCAATGCAGAAGCCAAATATGCACAGATCGCAAAGGAACTCCTTGCGGCGGGTTTGCGTGCAGAAAGTTTCATGACTTCATCTATGGTCGCAGAGTGACCATAGAAACTGATCACAAGCCCATGATCACCATCGTGACGAAGCCACTTCATGCTGCCCCAGCACGCTTACAGAGAATGCTTCTTCAGCTTCAGCGGTATGACCTACAGTTTGTCTACAAGAAGGGAAAAGGGCTTTTCCTTGCTGACACCCTCTCAAGCGCATACCCGGATGAACCCCCAGAAGGGACAGAATTTGAGTAAGACGTCATGATAGTGCTGTCCATCTCAGCAGGCAGGATGACCGAGCTTTAGCGAGAAACTCTGGCAGATGCAGCCTTGCAGAAGTTGGCGAAGTTCATCAAGGAAGGCTGGCCTGGGCATGAGCGAAGTGTTCCACCTGACGTAAAACCCGTCTTTCCTTTCCGCGACGAGCTCGTGATTGAGAATGACGTCATCCTGAAAGGACAAAAGGCAGTGGTGCCCAAATCTTTGCAGACATACATCGCCATCTTACACAAGGGTCACATGGGTGCGGACCGCACCAGACAGCTTGCCAACGATGTGGTCTATTGGCCAAAGAATCGACAAGACATCGAGAGTGCTGTTTCTCAGTGTTCTAAATGCAACATTTGCAAAGCCCATCTCCAGAAGCAACCCCTCATCAATCACCCGGTCCCTGACCTTCCCTGGGCAACTGTTGAAGCAGACATTTGTGACTGGAACAACCACCAGTGCCTGGTCATGGTGGCTTCCTACTCTGGCTAGTTCGAGATGGGTTTACCGCCTGACAGCTCTTCTCGGACAGTGATATCCAAGATGAGGCGTCTGTTTTCGACGCACGGCATTCCAGAGAAGCTGTTGACAGAAGATCGTCAGCCGTGAATTCGAGCTGTTTGCCAAGGAATGGAACTTTACACACATTACCAGCAGCCCATACTATGCACAGTCAAACGGCCTGGTTGAAAACTCTGTCAAGCAAGCAAAACAGCTGTTGGAAAAATGCAGAAAAGATGGGTCTGATGTTCTGTTGGGTCTCCTGAACCTGCGGAACACACAAAGAGATAGTATGGGTTCTCCATCCGAGCGTCTGCTGTCCAGACGCACCCGCACCACACTCCCGACATCAACGAAGCTGCTGAAACCCAAGCCACTGAGCACGTCCAGGGTCTCAACCCAGTTGAAGAAAGTCCGCCAACAGCAGAAACAATACCACGACAAGTCAGCACGACATCAGCGGCCGTTGAAACCCAATGTAGTGGTGCGCATGCAGACAGACAAAGGCTTCCAGAGACTTACAGTGGTGAAGTCAACTAGGAACAGTCCCAGGTCATGCATAGTTACTTAATTCTGATGGAGCAGACTATGTTTGGAACAGACGACATCATCTCCCGGTCAGTGAACCCAGACCACAGAACAGTTAGCAAGACAGCTACGCAACAGGTCTGCAACACCAACCAGTCGGCGATGGAGCCCCTACAACTGAAGATCAGAAGCAGCAAACTGTACCTCTCCCGTCCATGGCCGCCTGTCCTTCGCCGCGATCTACACCGCAGCAACTCAGCGGCCGACCCGTGGCTACTCAGCCTGGCTCTCCATAGCGTTCACATGCACCACCATGTTCCTTGGGGCGTGACCACATGTCTGCTACACCAGGGCCTACTGCGGTTCCATACCAGGCACAACCTAGCCGCCAGCCTGTGGTGACGCGCTCTGGGCCAGTCGTCAGACCAAATCCAAAATACTTTGACACTTGACTTGGTGTTGACACACAAACACGCACACATCCACAGTCACTCACAGACTCAGAACACAGTGCATGCACGAACTAACACCTTCCCGATTCCCTGTTTCTCCCCTCCAGCACCCAGCTGGTGTTGACTTAATTCGTTTCTTTTCTACACAAGTATTTCGCCTTTTTTTTTCTTTTTCCAGGAAGAAAGTGATGGATGTTAATTGATTAAGAGAAACAGAAAGAAGAAAGACTGACATTTGCCTAGTGGATTAAAATTTTCGTTAGTTTATTTGAGATGAGGATAAATTTCCTTGAGAAGGAAGATACAGATTATTGTGTTGAATTCCTTTGTTTCCGCCCACTACTGAAACTGAAAGGACGCTCATTGAAAGCTTGAACTTTGAGGACAGCCTCCAGTCTCTGTATGCACGAATGTTTGTTCTACAAGGCTCATGCCTCTTTTTCACCACCGTGCGAATTTACTAGGTTCATGCACTTTTTTTTTCTCACCACCGTGCGAACTTATCAAACTCATGTACTCTTTTTTTCACCGCCGTGCGAACTTATCAAACTCATGCACTCTTTTTTTCACCGCCGTGCGAACTTATCAAACTCATGCACTCTTCTTTTTCATCACCGTGCGAACTTATCAGGCTCATGCACTCTTCTTCTTTTTTTCACCACCGTGCGAACTTATCAAACTCATACACTCTTTTTCAGACTGCTGGCATTCCGACCTGTATCCTACACATGCAAGAACATTGTGGTTCTACGGAACATTGTGGAAGGAACCTGGAGATACTGCAGCGACGAAAACTCTGTGGTACAGAAACCTTGCTTGGTCTACTCGTTTGGGTAAGATTTCAAATCAAATCAGTCTTTATTATTTTCATCAATATGCACAGCATAAATACTATCATTGAAGGGAGCTGCTACATTTCTTTTACAAAACTAATACAATTTTTTACAACACTTTAGTCGCGACAAAAATGGTACTTGAGGCAGCTCCCGCCAATGATAGAAAAATTGCAGCTGAATCTCCTTCTTCCCCCTCCACCATAAGCAAATCCCCGTCCCCCTCCTCCCTTCTTCTTCTTCTTCGTCCTCGTATCGGTTGAAGCCATCAGTCGTCAAGGCAACGCCCACTCTGAGTCTCTGTGATGTCACCAGTCTCCATAGCTTCTCCTACCTTCCCACCCCGTTCTTTATTTTTTATTTATCTGAACACTTGTTGAGCTCCTGTCTCGAGATGAGCCCTGAGTGCTTCACAGTGGCAACTGTAGCGCTAGTCTCTACGTCTGCGCTCTAGTCATATATGTATGCGACTGTGAATGAGTGACTGTAGCTTTATACAGCGCGCTTTGAAAATCCACCGACTGTGAATGAGTGACTGTAGCTTTATACAGCGCGCTTTGAAAATCCACCGACTGTGAATGAGTGACTGTAGCTTTATACAGCGCGCTTTGAAAATCCACCGACTGTGAATGAGTGACTGTAGCTTTATACAGCGCGCTTTGAAAATCCACCGACTGTGAATGAGTGACTGTAGCTTTATACAGCGCGCTTTGAAAATCCACCGAAGTGGCTGCAGCGCTGTTGGATTGTTTTACTTGGCTGGTGCCACGTCAGACTTCGTCAGTTCAGCCTTGATACGATGGGGTCCACCTCGTCAGTTCAGCCTTAATACGATGGGGGCGCAAGTCACTTTAGCTTTGGCATCATGGAGGTCCACCTCGTCAGCTTTGACATCATGGAGGTCCACCTCGTCAGCTTTGACATCATGGAGGTCCACCTCGTCAGCTTTGACATCATGGAGGTCCACCTCGTCAGCTTTGACATCATAGAGGTCCACCTTGTCAGTTTTGACATCATAGAGGTCCACCTCGTCAGCTTTGATATCATGGAGGTCCACCTTGTCAGTTTTGACATCATGGAGTGTCGCTTCCCTAATGGTCGCTGACGTAATCCCTCCCACACTTTCCCGCACTAACTCCCCAACACCACAAAACAACAATGATCATCCTTTCACGCCCTTTAATAATTACACAAGCCTACCCATCACACGCAAAATTCAGTCCATTCACACGCACGACTTAACTAAGGCATATACACGGAGGACACTGATCAAATCATTCACAAAAAATACATGACATTTCAAGACAATGGAGGACGATAACACGATAAGAGGCGATGACCCAGTCACACTGGTTAAAGAAAAGCACGAGACACTGTTCCCCAAACGCTATGTGGTAGCTGAACCGCACGAGCTCTCTCGGCTAAGAGCACTGGTCGAACCAGTAACACAGCGACGACAGGATACTGGTCCACGAAGTGAAAGCGTGACAGCGGCCACACCCCTCGTCGATGGTGACAAAGACGGGTGACAGACGACACCAAGTCGTCACGAGCAGCCCCGTGCCAGCGTTGAATAAGCCCACATCTGCGGATCATTCACTGCCTCCGACTAAGGAACAGAGCCAGCAGTGCCCAGAGCTCCACTATATTGTGCATTTTGATAGGCCTTCTTCTAAATACTGGTCTGGTTATATTCTGTAGACTACACTCCTGATAGCAGTTTTTTTTTTTTTTTTTTTTTAGGACAAACTTGTTTTATTTTTCTCCACACACAGAATGTTTGGGCTGCCTGAACCAGCACAACGAGCGAGCGAGAGAGAGAGAGAGAGAGAGAGAGAGAGAGAGAGAGAGAGAGAGAGAGAGAGAGAGAGAGAGAGAGAGAGAGAGGATACAATTCTTTATTTACGATGGTAATAGATAAGCATGTATGCTTTTTTACATCCAGCCCTCGCCCAAACAATGGACTACACTAGATCTAATTATACATGTACACATTTTCTAATCTACGACACATCCGTACACATATGGAATAAATGAAGTTCAGACGTCAAAGATGATCTGAGACAGGCAGGAATGAAGGTGGATACATGGGGCTATGAAATCATCAGTAGCATACATTTGGTGGGTAAATGCGTGACGAATGGTAGACACGATATGGTAGAACGTTTCAGGCGGGTTACAATCACCAAATTTAACATGCAATGCCAACAAATCTGCGCATAATGTATGACGTAATAATAATAATGGCAATTTGTATAGCGCCTACCCTGCGGCTCAAAGCGCTGAACAAACATACACACATAATGTACATCGAGATGGAAAATATTATCCCAAAAAATAAAATAAACGTCTTTATCGACAAGTGTTCAAGCATAATTATGCAAAAGATGGACACACACACACACACACACACACACACACACACACACACACACACACACACACACACACACACAAACACACACACACACTCACACAC
>CAUZXP010000417.1:137500-165000 GCA_963584105.1 Alviniconcha strummeri | reverse complement strand
CATCCCCAACCCTCCGTTATGTCATACATTGGGAAGTAACACATGTATGTTATATAGAGGATGCAAGGGAAGTAACCCATGCAATACTAATGTTACTGGAGGAACAAGGGTGATCGTGGCTGAAGCCAAAGTGCATGAGAAGCTCTATGACATTGGTTCAGATTTAACTCTAGAAAGAGCCATAGAGGTAGCTAGAGTGGACGAAGTTTCAGTTCAGCAACTCCAAGAAATGACAGATGAAACTGAACAAGGTGTACAGGTTGGAGCAGATCTTTTTGAGTTCAACAAACAACACTATCTGCTCATAGTGGACTACTTCTCAACGTGGCCAGAAATCTCCAAACTGGACAATCTGTCAGCCAAGAACGTTATTTCATACATGAAGAGTTAAATCTCCAGGTATGGAATTCCCGATGAGCTGATATCCGACAACGGACCTCAGTTTGCTTGTGAGGAATTTGCTCAGTTCATGAAGGACTACAACATCAGACACACAACATCCAGTCCTTACCACCCGCAAGCAAACGGGCAAGCAAAGAGAACTGTACAAACTGTCAAACGCTTACTGGTGAAGGCGAAAGATCCTTACAAAGCACTACTTGACTACAGAAACAGTCCTCTAGACACTGGATTATCTCCTGTTCAACTGTTCCTGGGCAGACGGCTGAAGACAACGTTACCGACAACATCCAAACTCCTACAACCAGGACATGGCAATTCCAAGGAGCTTCACACTGAAATGCTCTCTCGTCAGCAGAGGCAGAAATTCTACTTCGACAAGAAGGCGAGCGGAAACCTGTCGACATTTCGAGCCGGTGATCCAGTCATGATGAAGTTCGGAGACACCTGGAAGAGAGCTGAAGTAGTGCAGTGACTCCTCACTCGACTCCCAGATCCTATGTAGTCAGACTTGAGCGTAAACAGTACAGTAGAAACCGGAAGATGCTGAAGCCCACAGTGGTTGCCCCAAGAGACTGTTTCATCACAGAGTGAAACAATATGTGCTAATCAAACAAGTGGCCAGACTCCATCACAATCAGATGACAACAGCCAAATGGTCAGAAAAGAAAATGTGAAAACCAGATCAGGCAGAGATGTCAAAATTCCAGCTAGGTTTGATTTAAACAAAAAATTTTTTTATTCAAGACAAAATAAAGATACAAAGAATCGTTATGTGCTCATCAACAAGCTGTAGCTTATAGGCGATGAGCTCATACAGCTGGAAAAAACACACAATGTAAGGCGGACGAACAATTTCATTTCACTAACAGAAACTGAGTGAGAAATAACAACAATAAAAACGAAAAACAAGAGAAAACAAAGAAAGAAAAAGAAACAAACAAACAAACTACAATAACAAGACACAAAAATACGAACAGTCGCTAGAAAACAGTGAAAAACAAAATAGTGGAAAAAATAAAACAATAATAGGTGGATAGATAGATTGGCTGGTGGCTTAAATAAATACTAGCGAGAGAGAACTGGAATGTGGAGACAGAGAGGGATGGGAAAAGGGAAAGATGGTTTGAAGTCATTTTTTTTCTTTTTTCTACAGTAGCATAATTATTAATTTTTGACAAAGTTCAGATGTATGAGTAGGCAGTCGGTCACTTGTATAATCAAAACATATAGTCACATTTACAGAAGGAATTGATTCTTGGATTTTTAACGTCCCTTTAGTATACTATGTTAAAAGGACAAATCACATGTGCACAAAAAGTCAGTATATATTGTCAAAAACAAACAAACAAGAGATAATCATATTACAGGTCAGCTACCTGCTAGATTACAGTTCTGCTTTTAAAGTCGCTTAGATAGCTTAATGAATTCATGGACAGTTAGGAATATGTGTTTATTTTCTGGAAGTCGCAGGTCTAAGTTACCGTACAGTAGTGTTCTAATATTGGTTTGGCTGCTAGGGAGGGTAAGTATTGTTCTTGCGCGGATGTTTATGTAGTTAGGACAATGCAGGAGGTAATGCTCGGCCGTTTCTCTAGAATAACCGCAAGAACATTTTGGGTCGGTACTTAAATGGCGGTTGACTAGGTCATTGTTAAGGTTACTCATTTCTAGGCGAAGGCGACAGTGAATGACTTGTGCATTTCTTTCTCCAAAGTAGTAATAGGCTGGAACTTTACTGTCGGACAAGGACAATGATCGTTTAAAAACACTTAAAGATGTACTTTGTTGAACGTTAATGGGGAGAGAATTCCACTCTGCTGTGGTAGATGGAATGAAGGAGTTTCGATAAAGTTCAGTTTTGCATGTAGTCACATCTCTTTCTAATAGTCTGCGTCTCTGGTACGGATTAATGTGGGCGACTAAAGGAGGCAAGAGGTCACTTATATATTGTGGACAGAGGCCTAGTATCATTTTGTGGAACATCAAGAGTTTATGCCGTTTCCGTCTTTCCTTTAATGTGCAGAATCCGGATTCTATGTACAGTTTCTGGTGGCTAGTTCCACGAATACCTCCTATAATGATTCTTATGGCTTCTAGATGCAGGCTTTCTAGCTTTTTTGATTGAGTGTCTGTGCAGTTATCCCAGACGATATCAGCATAATCAAAAAGTGGGAGGATGAAAGATTTGTACATAGTTTCTAACGCTTTTCTGCTTATTTTGTACTTGTAAGACCGAAGACAGGAAATTAACATACTTGTTTTATTTATAACAGACCTAATGTGTTCATCCCATCTGCAGTTGTTTTGTAAGATTACTCCTAGGTGTTTGTGAGACGGTGTTTCTTTTAGAGTTTTGCTGCCAAAAGTAAGTTGTTGATTTTGATTCTGACCTCTAGTAAAGTTTAGTTGTTCAGTTTTTTCTTCATTAAATCTAACTTTCCATTTTTTGGCCCATTCATTAATTGTTTCTAAGTCATGGTTCAGTATTTCGGCACGCGAGTCGGGGTTGTTCAGTGCCAAGGACAAACTAGTGTCGTCTGCAAATAACTTAATCACGGACTGAATGTTGTTAACAATGTCATTAATATAAATCAAGAATAGAAGAGGTCCAAGCACAGAACCTTGTGGGACTCCTGCTGAAACACTCTTAAAATCGGACTTCTCCCCTTTAATTACAGTAGCCTGCATACGACATGATAAATAGTCCCGAAACCAGTTAAGCAATTTTCCTCTGATGCCGACGGCTTCCAGTTTTGGTAACAGGCCTGTGTGCCATACACGGTCGAATGCTTTGGATATGTCAAGATAAACCGCTTGCGCAGTTATTCCTTTATCAAAAGATGAACATAAATCATTGTAGATGCAGAGTAATTGGTTTACTGTGGAATCTCCACGAATAAATCCTGATTGTGATTGTGTAATAATATTATTATATTGTAAGAAGTTGTACACATGCTTATGAATACATTTTTCAAGCACTTTGCCAATGCAACTTAACAAAGAAATGGGGCGATAGTTGTTACAAAACTCCTTGGGCCCCTTTTTGTGCAAGGGGGTAACGTGAGAAACTTTCCAAATAGCAGGGAACTTGCTATCACTGAGACATCTATTGAATAGTATAGTAAGAGGTTCAGCAATGATAGAAGAGACGACAATAAGTAATCTGTTATGGACTTGGTCAGGACCGGTGGCTTTACTTTTATCTAAGTTTTGGATAATATTGCTTACTTCAGAGACTGATAGTGTAATGTCATTAAGTTGACAGTCTAGTTGAGGAAGGTCTGGCGGTGTGTCATCTTCGTGTTCTAGAGTTGACTGTTTAATAAAGAAGTCATTAAAGATGTTTGCCTTTTCTTTATTTGAATAGTATATTTTTCCGTTATAGTCTATTGGAGGAATTTCATCGTTGTCTATACTCTTCTTTTTCAAGAATGCCCGGACCAACCGCCACCAATCTTTCTGTCTAAAAGCGTTTGGGTCAGATGCTTTTCTATCTAGTTCCTGTAAGAACTCAATTTTCCTGTGTCTAATTTTTAATATCACGTAATTTCTGAATTGGCGGAATTTTCTCCAGTCGACTTCTCGATTACTTTGTTTTGCTTTTTTGTGAATTTTTTTCCTTTTTTCTATCAATATACGAATTTCATCATTTATCCATAGTGCGTCTCTTTGGCGGACTAAGATTGTTTTAGCTGGCATACATTGTTTAGCAATTTCAAAGAACGTGTCAGTGAAGTTGGCGGCGCTTAAATCTATCGTATCGTTTTCGATAATGTTTCTCCAGTTAACATTAGTGAGTAAATTGCAGAATTTATTAGAGTCCAGTTTACTGTAGTTATATATTATTCTTTTAAATGGTTTGTTTTTAATCACAGAGTTTCTAATGTATGCGCAAGGGACGCTGTGGTCACTACATATGGCAGGGAGAACCTCTGTGCGACTCACTATGTGTAGACTTTGCGTCATGATTAGGTCTAAACACGAAGTTGTTGATTCTGTAATCCTAGTTGCTGAGTTTGTAAGCTGGAAAAGTTGGTGCACATTTAGGATGTCCATTAGGTGTTGTGACGGGTTATTAAAAAAGTCAGTGTTTAAGTCGCCTAGTATTATAAATTTTACTACACAGTTGTTGGCCTTGCGGATACTGTCGCTTATCAGCTCCCAGTAGTTGACACTAGAATTCGGTGGGCGGTAAAAGGAACCGACTAACAGACTTTCTTGGTTTATTTTTGTTTCTACCCATACTGCTTCCAAACCATTTACTTGTAAATCCGGACGCGGTTTGCAGAACAGATTATTTTTTACATATATGGCAACACCACCATGTGGGTCGTTCGGTCGGTCGCGTCTAATGGGTGGATGAAATTTTGTCAGGTGTACCGAAGTATTCATATCTATTTGGGACAACCAAGTTTCAGATACAGTAATAATATCGAACTGATTTGCTTCCGCCTCTATAAGATCTATTTTGTTTTTAATACTTCTAGCATTAAGGTGGATAATACATAGATCAGACCTGGTATCAGACCTGCTTGGTCCCGGGTTTGCCTCAATGTCTCCAGCGCGCAAGAGTAGCTTACGCAAGGTTACGAGAGTATAACCTGCTGTATCTATGATGGCAGGCAATACATTTTCTGAGCGACACTTAAACGAATCCCGGACCTGTGTTTGTTCAAAAACATCATGAGGCAAAACAGTAATTAACATATAAGCAAGCAAAGCAAGCGACAGCCGATTCTTGGATTTGACCGACGTTAGAATAAAAAAAGGTACAAGGTTAAAATGGTTTAAGAACGCTAATTTCTGGCCTAATGCTACTGCTTTCACATGGTAGCAACCTACCCTGGCTCTATACGAACACAAATCACAGTTCGTTTCAAGTTATGGCACCCTGAAGTACAGAGAACAACAAACTGGCCAGGGTGAATGTGATACAGTGTACCATCTTTTGTAGAAAGCCTCTCTCGGTGGAGCATAATAGAAAGATTTGAAACAGAGACATCTGCATAATGTAAGACGCTAATTGGAACAGCAGATAAGTGGACCAGCCAAAATGGACAGCAAAAGGTAGAATTCTAAATCTGAATATAAATGACAAATATAAAATCAGAAGGGAAAAATAGAAAACAAATTGTCACAAAGAAGGAGAAAAAATGCCTAAAACGAAATAACCCGTAGGGGAAAATAAGAAACACACACCAAAAACAACCCAGGAAACTCGGTCAAAGTTAACAGGTATGTATCCAGCCCACCACAACAGTATGGTTGGAAAGAAATGTAGTATTTAGCATATTGGACAGCTTTTAAAACGTACTTGAGAAACATTACTTAACCAGTTGTTACGCTTAAGAAAACGGGGAAATCAACTAGCGTGGAGGTAAAGCGGTTTCATCAGACTAGACTAAGTGATAAGATATAAATCAACCATGTATACCAACAGCGCTCTTACGAGGCATTGCATGTGCCGAATAGGTTCAAAAACATTTACATGACATTGCAGATGCATAAGAAGTTTAGTTCTGATTTAAATTAGTTTGTGTTTGAAAGTGATATGATTTATATTTTTACAAACACTGAAGCAAGAACTCTTATAAGGATAGTTATATGATGTGATTTTATATTTTAATTGTTTAGAAGTGTTTTCACATAGTATATGAACATTTAAAGTTATCAGTACTGAAATTAACAAGTTTCAGATTACTCCGTTTATCAAAATGTTCAGCAATAACTTTAAGCCCACAGAATTTTAATAGATGTAAGAAACAAACAAAATATTTGTGTGTGTGAAAGAACAAAAAATAATTATTGTTGTGTGAATGGATCATAGTGAAAAGCCTTAATGTTTTTCATGGTAAAAGAAACAATTGAAAGTTTATTGTTTTGATAAGTGTATGGTTTATTTGGTAAATTTGGATCAAAGGAATTTGCTCAAAAGAAAGGGGATGTCATATATTATGAAACAACACATATATGTTATATAGAGATGCAAGGGAAGTAACCCATGTAATACTAATGTTACTGGAGGAGCAAGGGTGATCGTTGCTAAATAAAACATGTCTCCCCACATGGCTGTTTCGGTTTGATGTGTTCGCCCACATAAAGATATAACAAACTAGATCTAGTTTCCAAGTAACAACGTGAACGTTTCCTCAGTGTTGATGTCGGCAAAACAGTCGACCGTGTACTGATGACTTACTGTTTACAGACTGCGAATGAAATCAAACTAACTTTCGCACATTTTGTCTCCATTCGCTAGACATGAACCTGTTTCACTGATTGTAATGATATAATCTGTGACCCAAAGTGGTGTTTAAAATGTCCCAGGAATTTCCGACCTCCTCCTTGGGTGGTGACAGTTATTTAAAATGAATCCACACACACACACACACACACACACACACACACACACACACACACACACACACACACACACACACACACACACACACACACACACACACACACACACACACACACACACACACACACACACACACACACACACACACACACACACACACACACACACACACACACACACACAGAAAATGAAATATCAAATACACACTTATATACTGTGCAACATGGGAAGAAAAAGATAAAAAGTCTAGGATCATAAAACAGGAATTATCAGCGTAAAGAAACAAACTGTGGAGTAAAAACACTTTACCAGTATTTGTGTGTGTGCGTGTGTTGGGGGTGGGGGGGGGGGGGTAGTTTATCAAGATGAATCAAGTTTGGTCTTAATCAGCAGCTCTAATTGATGAGTACTCTCTCTCTCTCTCTCTCTCTCTCTCTCTCTCTCTCTCTCTCTCTCTCTCTCTCTCTCTCTCTCTCTCTCTCTCTCTCTATATATATATATATATACACACACACACACACACACACACACACACACACACACACACACACACACACACACGGATTTATGTTTCTACACTCAAAATATAAGACGGGACAATGAATTGCTGGGAAGATACACTCTGACTATATGTACCTGGACTAGGTTAAACGAACATGATCCACAGTAAACGTTTTGCAACTGAACGTGCCGTAGAAGAAAAGAAAAAAAGGCCGTGTAATGACTGCTTTAAATGCTAAGCTGGAACTTTGCAACTTGTCACAGATCTTTGCAACACGGTCTGGTGGGATGATACCGAACGGTAAATAAATCAACGTGGATGTGCAATGAACAGATTAACTTTCCATCTTTCATCTCTTGTCATTATTATATTTTTATGTGCTGCCGTTAGTTAATGCCAGCCTGTTTCCTGACGTATGCGACGACGAAATTCGAGGCAGAAATTTCCCATATTGTTTAGAAAAAAATACGTCTTTTGCAATTATGCAACACGAAAAGCTTTGGTCAAACCCCTCGCAAATAAATCAATCCAGTATATGAAACTGATAGGAAATCAATCTCTCTTTCATATGGTTTGGTTAATTTTTACTTTCTTGTTGTATATATTCACTAGTTAGACAATTCATGACGATACGTTCTGTTGAGAACTTTGCAACCACTCAATGGTACCATTTGCTTAATTTTCAGTGCATTAGTTAGTTAACAGTAATCCAGTTTCGGAAGCAAGTGACGACAAAATGTTGCAGAAGTATGCAATTTTGGGGTCGAGTTTGAAATTTCACGACGCCGTCACGCCAGTATGCATCATAGTGCAGTGTGTTTAAAATAAAAGCAAAGTTAGTACACAAAGATGTAGCTCATATGACATTTTTCATCTTTTACATGGTACTATTCTCTTTACATTCCACTGTGTGGGTATTAAATGGTAGGCCCTGAAACAACGACACCATTTGAAAAGTAGTTTGCACCTTTTCGATTTTGGATGTCTGTCGCAGACGTTTGCAACACGGTTTCGTGTGGTCAAAGTAAACGTCACATTATTATGAAAATGTAAGGGACAGATAGAACAATCTGTCTTCTGTCACGTGGTACCAGTCTTAAAATTTGTGTTGCTCTAGATATTTCACAATAAGCACGTTTCTGACACAAGTGGCTTCAAAATGTTTCAGAAGTATGCAACCTTTCGGCCCGATTATCAATCTTTTACACGCTGTCGCAGATGTTTGCAACACGTGGTGGTGTTGTCAAACTAAACAAATGTAACGACATGAGGGTACGGGACTGATGGAAAAAATCTTTCATCTATTATGCGGTGTGGTTGTTTTTAACATTTTACGTGCTGTGTTTTTTTGTCCACAGGGTAACCGACTTCGAAAAAATTCCAGTTCGAGTCTCCAAGGATGAAGCTCCGACGCCTTTGCCTCGTTTTGGGCTGGTGATTTAGTTTTATGTTCCACCTTGTCTGTTTTGTTGTTGTTGTTTGTTTGTTGTTTTTTGTTGTTGTTGTTGTTGTTGTTGTTGTTGTTTTTGCCTTCCTCTTTTTGTTTTGTTTCTTTCGTGTGTGCGGCCTTATGTCGGAAGTATGGCGTTTCGGTCTTTTTTCGCTGTGAAGGTTGTTCACAACTGGCATTGACCTCATCAGGGAGCTTGCCTGCTCACTTTCGTTTTTGTTGTTGTTGTTTTGTTGGTTTACCTTTCCTTTTATTAGGCCTTCCTTTTTAATTTGTTATTATATCTCTCCAGGTTGCATGTCCATTTTGTGGACTTCCTGGATTAGGGTTTGGGGTTGGGTTAGTGACCGTGTCATAACTGACCCTCTGTTCGTATGCCCCATGCTTTGTTGCGTTTATTTTCCGATGGGCGAGAGGTGCTAGGGTCTCGAGTGGGTTGTCTCCCTTCTTGGGGTGAATTGTGTGCGTCGTTTGCCCATTGGCTGTTGCCATTGTGTAGTTTGAGTCGTGTAGTAACTTTTCTCCCGTTCTGGGTCGTTTGCTCTTTTGTTCACTGTGAGGGATCGTCGCCTTGTGTGTGATTTGTTGGGGGGAATTTGCTTTTCTCTCCTTCCTTTCCTCCTTTCTTATTTCCTGGTTAACATTTCTTTGATGTTTATGTTCCGTTGGAAGGCTATTGTTGGTGGGTTAGGGAACAGTTGTTGTAGGTGACTGTTTTTTGTTGTTGCTGTTGTTTTTATGCGGTTTTCCTCTAGTTTTTGAGGTGCGGGTGGTGTTTCGCAATGTACACCAGGGGGATTTTGTTGTTCTTTGGTCTGTCAGCCAAGAGACTTTTTCTGTCGTGTAGTAGGGCCTCGTTGAAGTACTGGTCTATTTCTTGGATTATTTCTTGGATTTTCTATCCTCTTTCAATCAGTTTGGTTTTGAAGTTGGCGAGGGCTGACTTTAAGTTGTCCGGGTCGGAGTTGGTGCGGATCCTTAAGATAACTGTTCCTTTTATGAATCCACGAAAGATTGAGTCTGGGTGGTATGATGCTCGGTGGAGGTATTGATATGTCTCCGTTGGTTTGCTGTGGGTTTTGATATCCAGTATTCTGGATTTTGTGAACCTTTTTCCTTTGTACACTGTCGTATCCAAAAAGGTGATTTCTTGCTTTGATAGCAAGTGGGTGAATTTGAGGAGGTGGTGGAAAGTGTTGGCAGTATGAAAGAAGTTTGTTATGTCTTCTTTAGTTGCGTTCTCCCATATCACGAAGCCATCGTCTCTGAATCGGACGTGGGTTATTATTTAGTTTTTGTGTGGCGAGTTTTTGATCAAGTGTTCCAGTATTTGGTGGAGACGTATGTCGCAGATTTCTGGTGACGGTACTGCTCCTATGGATGCCCCAATGGTTTGGTGATATAATTTGCCGTTGAACGAGAAGTAGTTGTTCGTGAGCAGTGTTTCCACTAGTCGGACTACGTGGTGTTTTTGGACTGTATTATTCAATCCTTGGCAGGATACCACTTGTGGCAGCACGTCGTTAACTGCTTGTTTTAGTTCGTTGAACTCCATATTTGTGTACACTGACGTACAATTTGGGGATGCCTGGAGTGACTCGATCATTCGTATGAAGTGCGGGGTGTGTTTTGTATGAAGTGCGGGGTATGTATGTGTTTTGTACACAGTAGCCGACCTTCTGTCCCGTACTCCTCAGGGGTGTCATAAGGTTCAGAGTAAGGCACGGGGAGAAGAGGAAGTGGAGATCAGCGACAAGTTCTTACAGGTTAACGCCTTCAATTCAAACAGGTTTGATCCTAAGTTTTACGCGGGCTGGGAGGACCCGGGTGCAAATGGGAAGGAGGAGCCAGAAACCACGTGGGAAGGGATGGACATGGTAAAAGAACAAGACAAGGACGGTGTCGTGAAGCAATTAGAATCGGGAAAAGCAGTCGGCGCCTTGAAAAAGAGGCACCTCATTTTGGGAGAGCTGCTGTATTATCTGTCTGACCCCGATGACGACCCCACACCCCGGTTGTACATACCCAAACAGCTTCAGGACGCAGTGATCAAACAGTACCATGACGACAACGGGCACATGGGTATCGATAAGACCTTCGAGTCCATCAAAAGGAAGTACTATTTTCCAAATTTGTACCAAAGGTTAACCAGTTATGTGAACGCTTGCGTGAACTGTCAGACACGAGCATTGAAAAAACAGAGGCCCCCACTGCAGGAAATGGAACAGCCACCATACCCGTTCGCCAAACTTAGTATGGATATTTCAGGACCATACCCAACGTCATTGTCAGGGAACAGGTATATTTTAAGTGTGGTTGACCATTATACTGGCTGGCCGGAAGCTTTTGCAATACCAGACACAAGTGCGCAGAGCGTCGCACATATCTTGGTTGACGAAGTATTTCCCAGGTTTGGCTGCCCTTGTGAGGTCATAACAGACAATGGTACTGAGAATGAAAACCAAGTGATGAAGGAAGTGTTTGCTAAATTAAACAATTATCATGTAACTACGTCGTTCTACCATCCTCAGAGCAACGCCAAAGTCGAACGGTTCCACCGAACCTTACATGACGTCCTTTCAAAACTCCTGAAGGACGATTCGACAGTGTGGGATCTGTATTTGAACCAGGCTTTGGCCGCCATCAGGTTCAATCACAAAGACAGCTCTAGATTTTCTCCTTTCTTCTTAATGTACAACAGAGACGTAGTGTTGCCCATAGACAATATCCTTAAGCCAAGGAGAAAGTACGTGGCGGGAGGAACAGCATAAGGTAGCCTTGCAACAGCAGCACAAACTGTTCACTTTGGTGCACAATCACATGAAACGGGCCAAGAAGAGGCAGGCCAAGTACGCAGCTAGGGGCAGTAAACCGGTCGACTTCCAGGTGGGTGATCCAGTGTATTACAAGCGTCGTCAAGGAAGGAACAAATTGGAGGGTAGGTGGCAACCATACTATCGGGTTGTGGAGAAGACCTCTCCTGTCACGTACGTGATCAGGAACCAGCTTGATGGATTGGCTGTGAAAGTTCATGCTGAACATTTAAGGCTGGCTAAGGTTGAAGAATGGGAAATTCCAACCAATGGTTCAAGGAAACCTTATCGAAGGGCTGCTTACGTGGTTCCTCCTCAGGAAAGCTCCGAGGAGAGTAGTAGCAGTGAATCAGAGGGTGGGGACCCTTTACCCAAGATTACCCGGTGGTATCGGAGGGAAAGGGACAATTCTTCAGAGGAGGAGAACATACCTCTGGCAGAGCTAGCGGGAAGATTAAAAGCCAGGAAACGGAGGCTAGAAAGAGAACAGGGACCGGCAGACCGACATAAGACCTCCGATGACGAAACATCAGCGGTCTCTGATGAGGCGATGTCGGTTGATGGAGTTATGAAGAAGAGGGAACGTGGGAAAAGCTCAAGTAGCGTGAGAAATCTTCTCAGCGCAATTCTCAATGTCCTGTAATGGCTTCCTGGCGATGGGGTCGTCGTAATTAAAGGTGTTTTAATGATGTGTAGCAGATGCAACGGCTTCCGATTATCCTAGCCCTTCTGGGACTGACCCTCGCTACCCAGGTTAGACAGAACGTAGTATTCCGCAAGGTTAGTGAGGTGACCACAACTAGGTCACGCTGGTCAATCACCTTTGTGATTGATCTGAACCCACATGTCACAGTAATGAATACTGTGGGGGAGAACATAAACCACCTGTTGGGTGTTATACGGACCGTGGTGGAGAATCGTGCTCCAGGGTCAAATGGGTTGGTGAACGATTTTCGGGGATTATCCAACGAGCTCGAAACTTTGCGCGAAACGTATTTTGGGGTGAACGCTCGACTAGCGGCGTACCATGCACTCCAACCTAGGAACAAGCGCTCACTGGTTCCTTTTATTGGACAAGCGTTTAGTTTCCTATTTGGAACAGTCTCTGGGGGAGATCTGGGGGCGATTAGACGTAACTTGCACATTTTGAGGAGTAATCAAGTAGGACTGGCTCATGTCGTTCAGGAAAGTTTGTCCTTGATTAATGTTTCTAGGGCGCGCATAGCGGAAAACAGACAGACGCTGAATTTGATAGCTTCGGATATGGGGGCCATTAATGAACAGATAACTAATGTGACGCAAAAACTAGATAATCGGATTTTTCAGTTGGAGACGTTGCTGCCAATGTACCTACAGCTGGACGGCCTGGTCGAAGAGATCAAGCAATCCTTGCAGAAGGCTCTGATCTATGTGGAACACCTCCAGCTACAGTTAAATATGCTGAGTATAGGTAAATTGTCACCCAGTATAATATCCCCGCTCAAGCTCCGGGACCTTTTGATAGATATCCAAACCAGAATAGCGGCACCGCCCAGGCTGCCGGGGGACCCAAAAGCAGACCTTTGGTGTTTTTATAAGATGTTGACATGCACTACTATCGTAGAAAAAGACACAATTTTAGTGGTGGTGCCGGTCCCACTTTTGGACTCCAATGATGATTTTGAAGTCTATCGGGTACACAATCTTCCCATACCGTTCAATGCCAGTGATGGGGTGATGTCGGGATCAGTAGCTAGCTACCAACTAGAGGCTGAAGCAATAGCAGTCAACACTCAGCGCACCAATTTCGTGCTTCTGACCCAAGGGGAACTCGAGGGCTGTTCAAAAGGTTCGATTGGTTTCTGCTCAATCAGAAGTCCAGTATATCCGATTAGCTTAAATCGTTTTTGCATTACGGCTCTCTTTACGAAGAAACACTGAAATTGTTGAACAGAATTGCCGGCCAGTGGTTAGGATCAACGCCGTTCTCCCGATGGCAGAGTACCTGACCGATGAAAACTGGATAATAACCACCCAACGGAAACTGGTGTTCTCACTGGTATGTCAGGAAAACGAAAGAGGGACCAGGGAAATAGAGGTACAGCCACCCTTAGATATAATCAGGTTGCCTATGTCATGTTCGGCATCAAACGAATATATGTCACTCATGCCTTACTATCAAAAGGAGCGTAAATTTGAGGTGGAGGACTCTATTTCCGAGTTACTCCTAAATACCAGAGTTGCTAACACCACCATTTGGAAACCCTTCCACGAAAAACTGCCAGATTTCAGCTCGATCCAACTTCCCGATCGGCTGCAGACCGTAGTACAAATTCCACTAAGAAAACTGATAACGGAACTGGCAGGTCAAAACGAATTGGTCGAGGATACCGCCGGCAGTTACCCGGCCTGGTTGTATGCGGTTGTAGGAACACTCGTTCTGGTCATGATTTTAACAGCACTGACTTATAAATGTAAGGGTAGGTGTCTAAGAGGGTCAGCCAGACGGCGGGGTGGCGGAGGGAATTCCGGGGCTGCGGCCGAGGCCCCGGGGATGCAGATGGTGTCGGTGACGACGACCGGGGGCGGTGACGACGCTCTGAGAGGGGTGGTACCCTCCGCACCATTGCTGCGCAGCGACGAGGAGCCAATGGACGTCGACACTCCACCAGAGGCCGAACCCAGGTCACTGCCCTTCGCCAGACTCTTCGGGGGCGGTGGTCCCAACGCTTCTGCGCTGGTGCCAAACTCGAGGGAATGAGCAGCTTCTCCCTCGATCGACCTGGCGCACTCTAACGACGAGAAGACGACGGCGACGGCCTTCCGAGGACTGCGGCGTCTGCGGCTGGGACCGTCAGGGCGTGATGTCTTGTGTCCGCCGGCACAAGGGAGACGACACCCAGACCCAGTAACCGTTCCTGTGTGATGTTTCCTAGAGATATATCTGTTCCAGAGACATGACTCTTTATTCGCTGCTGTGTGATGTGTCCTAGAGATACATCTGTTCAAGAGACATGACTCTTTATTCGCTGTCGTGGGATGTGTCCTAGAGATACATCTGTCCAAGAGATATGACTCTTTATTCGCTGTTGTGGGATGTGTCCTAGAGATACATCTGTTCCAGAGACATGACTCTTTACTCGCTGTTGTGTGATGTGTCCGAGAGATACGCCTGTTCAAGAGACATGACTCTTTATTTGCTGTCGTGTGATGTATCCTCGAAATACATCTGTTCCAGAGACATGACTCTTTATTTGATTGTGTGTAATGTATCCTGGTAATACATCTGTTCAAGAGACCTGACTCTTTATTCGTTTTTATGTAATGTATCTGGAGATGCATTTGTCCTAGAGACAGGACTCTATTATTATTTTTGCGAAGATGTATCCGGAAATGCACCGGGTCCGAATTGTTCCGGAAACATATAACCTATACGTCAGTTTGGTTTTACATTTGATTGCTCTGAAGACATATACACCTGTATTATGTGATGCCAGAGACGTATAAATCAATAAAATTTCAAGGGATGTTTTTATAAGACATCTGCATTGATTGCTCTAGGACGTACACGTACACGTACACTAGGACGTACACGTACGTCGGTTGAGTTTCGCAAATTGTGACTATGATACATCTGCATTTGATTGCTCTGAAGGCATATACACCTGTATTGGGTGATGCCAGAAACGTATAAATCAATAATATTTTACGGGATGTTTCTATGAGACATCTGCATTTGATTGCTTTGGGGACATATACATCTGTATCAGATGATGCCAGAGATCCGTTCCAGGCGTTGTCCGAAAGCATTTAAAAGCTTAAAAGACGTTTAATTGGGTTTATTGGTGGCCTACGGTTGAAGGTGTATTCTACGGGATGTAATCCTTCTATATGTACTCAACAAGATGTAACCAATTCATATATTAGTTTTTGGTTCTGGGAATAATTTTTGAGAATTTTGTTGGGGTAAAACTCTCATGTGCTGTGGGAGGGGTGTAACACAATGGTGTCGTGCCCCCTCCGACTGTAGCGATGAGAGCCTTGCGGGGCTATACGGTTGATTGACCGCACTCGCTGACCGCCCTCGCTACGTGCACCGAATCTACAAGTGCTCCCCCGACCTTGAACGGGACGATTGAACTTCCCCCGCCCCCCCCCCCCCCCCCCCCACTTGACTTTGAGAAGCATGCCTTTCTTGAATATCGAATTTATATGTAAATATTTGATAAGACGGTTGTCGTAGGTTGATGGAAGAAGTACCACAAAACGTGATGTTGTGAGTGACAGGTATGGCCGGTTCACTCTCTGACTATGGCCATCGGCGTCACCTACAAGGCCATACGATTGATGGTCAGTCTCGTATTGGAGGAAGTTACCTTAAAATCGTGACGGGGGATTAATTTCGAAAACGCGGCGAGAGAGTATAAAAGATCGAGTGAAATAAGCCCACAACAGCTACGGCTCGGCTTTAGGGACGGATTTGGCTCAGATGATCTTTTGATGTTCTATGATGTTGGCATTGTAATTGTAATAAGATGGTGAGAAGAAAGAATAAGAAAAACTAGACTATCATTGTGTTTGATTTTAATTTTGTCAGAGAGACTGCAGTTGTTTTGTTGTCGAATGTGTGGCAGTGTTACAGTGCGCTAAACAAGCAACACACACACACACACACACACACACACACACACACACACACACACACACACACACACACACACACACACACACACACACTCACACACACACACATTGTGTCGGCCGACTAGCTGGTGAATGTATAGTAACCGGAATAAAATTATAGATGGAATGACGGTGTAGCTGTATGAAATGCTCTACAGCCGGTCACTGCACGGCACAGACCGGAAGTTTCGCTTGCCTGTTTGATTGTAGCCTGCTCGCGCGGCCACTCCGTTTCGGCCCGCAGCGAGTTGGCAGTCCCTGTAGTGTAGTGTCTCTGGCTCAAAGCACACCCCTCTATCTCCCAAACCGCATAATTCAGGAGCTGTGTGAAAGTCGAGGTGGCCGTCATGGGCTGTCCGTCCTAACGAGCCTTCTGGTTTCCGTGGACGTAAAGATATACTGAACCATGCTTCGGCATTGGTCACAGCTTGTCCCTAATATGTCAACTGACATCTGAGGACATTATGCATCATTTCATCATCATCATCATCCCAAACCGACCAGACGCATACCGCCTCCGTCCACTACAAATTATCCTAACGTGACCCGGTCGGCTCGCGCGCACTGCACGGCGAACGTAAAACTTGGTTGAGTTGGTTGAGTGTTGCTTTACGTCCAAAGAAACCATAGGCTTATTAGGGACGGGAGCCCAGGACGGCCACCTCGACTTTCACACATCTGCTGAGCTCTGAAGCAAAACTTGGAAGCAGAATGACAACACTATTAGCCGTCTGACACCGTCTAACAACAGATATCTACGCACATACAAAAAATATAATAAATCATTGTTTATAACATTCACTTAATTACAGCCATTATATCAGAGCGAGCAATGAAAACCATAACCCTCTAACAGAATTTTTAATTAAACAGTTAACAACTCCTAGCAAAACAGATCGCAAATGCGACTTCAAAAGTAAAAAAATAAAGGTGTCTTACCTGCAACCGGGATATGATTTTTTTTTAAAAGACCGGCTGACAAACAGTTAACGAAAAGCAGGTCCCACGCACCTGACTGTAACTCTAACAGTTACAACCGGTAGTCGAACCAGGCTCAACGACTGACAGTCCTACTGAGCGGTTCAGCGGAGCTGATTTGCAAGAGTGAATGCCCTTCGAAATATTTCGCGCAAGAAGTAGCGAAAGGTCGTAGCTGCCACTTCCGGGCCGATTTCTGTGTAGGCGTTGGCTCACCATGGACCTATATCTACTGGACTGCCAGGTGCGCGTTATGCGCAAGAAACAGGGTTTTTTGTTGTTGTTTTTCGCGCACTAGCGGTCTACAAATAGGCCACATCCGGTGTGTCAGTTTGGAATGGCGGACTGACTGAATCGACTGCACTAGGGGCGTTCATTAGCCATTTACACCGTATTCTGATTAAGAAGAAAAAGTGTAAAAACAAATCATCGGTAGCCACTGCTGCATTGTCGGTAGCACTTCATGGCTTACCAAAAGCAGATGCGGGCAGAGGATCGAATACAGACCCAGGAACAGCCAAGCCGGTTGCTCCGTTCCATCTCTGACTCGCATCGGAGAGTACTAGCAGTCAACAGTCCTCTCCAGACATTTCATCGAATATGGTAAGTTTTGAGTTGCTGATAAGTTCTCGTATAAACTGCTGATTAATACAGATCTATGTTGTGTGTCAGTGTGAAGTGATAGTCCATATTTTTTTTTAATCAGCTGATCAGGAGGGTAACTAGTGTAAAAGACAAAAACACTACATTGTGTTCACATGCACTGCGGAAGTGTGTGTGTGTGTGTGTGTGTGTGTGTGTGTGTGTGTGTGTGTGTGTGTGTGTGTGTGTGTGTGTGTGTGTGTGTGTGTGTGAGTGTGTGTGTGTGTGTGTGTGTGTGTGTGTGTGTGTGTGTGTGTGTGTGTGAGTGAGTGTGCGTGCGTGCGTGCGTGCGTGCGTGTGTGTGTGCGTGTGCTGTTAATTAATGCATTATTCAATGAATTTGTTCAGATTTAGAATAAATTATAGGTGGTAATCTGTTAGAGATTAATGATTTGAAATTCAGAAATCACCCTGAAGTACTTGAACCATTGACTAACAAATTTAATACGCAAAGAATTACAAGAGCATTGTCCTTCCCACATTTATTGATTGGAACCAGTACTGACCCATGCCTGAAATATCAGGACGGCCAAGAGTGGCAAAGATCTAGTCCACAGTCACACAAGCCACATGCTCTGTCTCACGCCCAGTGTAAAAGCAATAAGATGTTTTTACAATGTCTTACCCCGTCTTGCGATGATGTACCATCAAACTAATTTGGATTGCAAACGTTGCAATATTTCTGAAAATCTAGCAGAAACTATTTTGGCTATGACCGTGAAGATAGCAAAATAATATTCCCGTATGATACTCTGGCTCATGACGATGCATCACCATACTAAGTTTAATCGATCAGAGATATTGTCCGGACAAACATTCACTGGAGTTCCGAACCCTCACCGAGACCATGATCTTGACCACAACAAAGGAACCCTTTTCACACCACACTCCAGCTTATGAACATGCACTATCAAACTAGGGTGGTCGCAAAAAAGCAAGAAAAAAAAGAAAAGAAAAAACAAAAAGCAATGCAAATCATATATTGGAAGTAGTCATGATTTCATCGTATGAACACAAACCCAGTTACTGTAACCTTGACCTTGAATGTATGAACCGATTTTTTTACACATGACGCTCTGTCTTATAATGATGTATCACCGTACTGGGTTTGGTTACAAAATTAAAATCAAAGTCCAAGGTTTTTAAGTATGCAAAATGACCATCGAAATGACTGGCAAATGAGTCACTAGTTTCAGATTTAATGAAATAAATAATAAAACATGTTTAATTGGGTTTTTAATCGATTTTATTTTCTGTAGGCTTCCCCGGAAGTGACGTCAGTCAGGGGAGTCAGTGCAGTTGCCATGTTAGACTCTTCAGTAAACTGTGTATGCGTGTGGTCGACAAAAAAAGTTAACTATGCCGGCCTACTGTGTTCCCGCGAACTGTAACAATTCGCAGACGACCCCAGGTATAACAATGCACGAACTCCCGTGCAATCGATCCGCAGGGAGGCGACAGTGGATTAAGTTTATACAGTTCAAACGAGCTGACTTTCTTGCTGCGCCGCATCACCCATTTGTGTAGCGAGCACTTCAGTGAGTGCGATTTCGCAAACCCCATGGAATACTGCAGGTCGAAGCTGACACGATGTTCCGGTACTCTTTCAAAATCCTGCCTGACAGGCTCAAACTGATACGGCTGTATCCTTGTGGGTCTCTCAGGCAAAGTATCAGTTTCGTCTTCGGAGCTCGAGTTGGCCATTTTGCAGCGACTCCCTAGAGTGACGTAGTAGGCATATCGTCACGTGATTTGGGCGTCATGGTGACGCTTTTGGTATGACAGAAAAAGCCTATTTTTCGTGCATTTATAAACCTCAGATCACAGTTTCACCTACATCATCGTTCTCAGCGAAATTTAACGCAAATCGTGTCAAAAATCACCCCTAACCTTGGACTTGTCCTTTAAAGGTTCAGCGATTCAGAAGGTATCACCAAAGCTAACGTTTAACCATAGCTGTGACATTGACATCAAGTCATAGTCAGGGCTTGTATAATCAAAATATTGTGGTACTATATCTGTTATTCTAAGCTAATGAGTCTTTTATAAACAAACCGAAATTAATGGCAGATTATCACAAGCAAAATATATGATGAGTGAAAATATTGGATTATACAAGCCCTGACTGTGACTTGAACTAGAATCCCATTTTTTTTAGCATCATATTCCGGCTCATGATGGTGCACCACAACACCAAATTTGGTTACAAACGGTTGCCTAAAAGTATTCAACCGACTGAGAAGAAATCTCCGTCTCGCACGTTGCAGTTTAATTATCACCACTGAAGAAACCACAGTGCTTTCCCTTTTGTAGGTAAATCATGCAACACACACAGGTTAAAAAGAGGTCAAGTGTTGCTATCTCAAGTTAGCTGCTGTAGATTCGTACGTTAGGGTAGGTCGGAAGTCAAAGGTACTAACAGAAGCAGTTCTTTCGTGTGCTCGCGCCTTACACCATTTCAAGACACCACACAACATGAATCATCTCTGTGTCTCTGTCTCTCTGTCTGTCTGTCTGTCTCTCTCCTGTATTTTCAGTTAATCCTTTCATATCATCAACACCATGAGTCTACACGATAAATCATACCGCCTGATGCTGGTTTTAATCAACTTCAAAAGGGTTTCATATTAAAGGTGACTTCAACCGAGGAGGCAAATGTGCCTGAAAATGTACAATGTGTGTCCATTTGCTGCTTGCTTCGTGTGGTTATTATATTAATATCTGCGCAACAAAGGAAATTCGAACATCAATCATAGCTGGTAATGTCAGCCCTTCGGGACACAGCTGTACTGGGTAGCTAATTAGATCACTGATAGTGGTTTCAAACGATCGCAGAAGTCTGCAACTGTTTCCCGAAAGTTAATACTTCATGTCGCACACCTTTATGGCACACCGAATCGACAACGCACGTTCAGTTGATTCCATTCTTGTCATAGTAATGCTGTTTATGCAGCCTCTTCGATCTGTTCATATAGCATATTGCAATTTAATAAACGAGGCCGTCCTCCATCTGCTATGGTCCCCACCAACCGACTCCCCCTTCCCCCCCCCCCCCCTCTCTCTTATGTTCCTATTACATCCCTTTAGATCATAAACGTCACGAGACTGCATGATGACTAACACTGCGTGATTGTGGTTGTGAAACAAGTGCGGAAAGGTTCGACATTAATTTATCTCACAATCAGAGTGTGGGTAATAAAGCAACGCTCTGGAAATTAGAGCAGGATAAGCAGGAGCTAGTCGCGAGTAGAGATAAGAGAATGGAAGGAGCTCTGCTTCGCTCGAGAGCGAGATGGACTGCTGAAGGTGAACAAATTACGAAATACTTTTGTGGACTCGAGAAATGTAATTATATAAGTAAAGAAATGACAAGAGTTACATTGAATAATGGAGAGGAAATATATGAAACAAGGACATTATTAAGGAAGTAAAAATACACCCATACACACACATCCAACAACAACAACAACAATAACAACAACAACACACACACACACACACACACACACACACACACACACACACACACACACACACACACACACACACATACACTACACATACAATACATACATACAGACGCACGCACGGACACGCACGCACGCAAGCACACACACAAGCACGCACGTACACAGACACACACACAAACACACATACACACGTATGCAAACACGCACGCATATATGCACATACACAAGCGTTCACACACACACACACACACACACACACACACACACACACACACACACACACACACACACACACACACACAGAGTAGTTTGATTATATAAACATATATACCACACCCAAAGAAATTACTGTCATCCATTTCGTATCCACTCTGTATCATCGGCCAAGCAAAAAAGACAAGAGGAAATGTGGTCACGTAGCAAGAGAGCTCCTTAGTTTCTGTTGTGAACAAGTCACGATATCGTGATACACACTGAGAAGACACCGTCGGTAACGTGCGAGACATAGACTGTCTTTTTTCGTTTGGCACTGTTAGTAGGAAGCAGCACACAATAAATAGTATTGATATGTAAGAGCTACCCGCCTTATTTCTCGTCAAATCTGTTTTTATTCAACCATGAACGCTTTCAAGGAAATATCTGCGACCACCTTACCTTCCTTTAGCCATGTGCTCCTCATCTCCACCTTTCTTCTTCCTATCATCCTCGTCCATCTCCCCTCTTCTACTTTTCATGATCATTACCATCATCATCATCTCTGTGTCTCTGTCTGTCTGTCTGTCTGTCTGTCTGTCTGTCTGTCTGTCTGTCTGTCTGTCTGTCTGTCTGTCTGTCTGTCTGTCTCTCTCTCTCTCTCTCTCTCTCTCTCTCTCTCTCTCTCTCTCTCTCTCTCTCTCTCTCTCTCTCTCTCTCTCTCTCACTCTCTCCTGTATTTTCAATGACTCCTTTCATATCATCAACACCACGAGTCTACACGATAAATCTACCGCCTGATGTTGGTTTTAATCAACTTCAAAAGGGTTTCATATTAAAGGTGACGCCAACCCAGGAGGCAAATGGGCCTGAAAATGTACACTGTGTGTCCATTTGCTGCTTGCTTTGTGTGGTTGTTGTATTAATATTTGTGCAACAAAAGAAATTCGAACATCAAAGCTGGTAGTTTGAGCCCTTTGGGGCACAGCTGTGTTGGTTAGCTAATTAGATCACTGATAGTGGTTTCACACGATCGCAGAAGCCTGCAACTGTTTCCCGAAAGGTAATACTTCATGTCGCACACCTTTATGGCACACCGAATCTACAACGCACGTTCAGTTGATTCCATTCTTGTCATAGTAATGTTCTTTATGCAGCCTCTTTGATCTGTTCATATAGCATATTGCAATCTAATAAACGTGGCCGTCCTCCATCTGCTATGGTCCCCACCAACCGACCGACCGAAACTCTCTCTCTCTCTCTGTTTCATTATGCCGATATCCCAAAGAACCTAACGGCTAATAAATTCAATAATCACTTCCTTTCTGTGGCAGAGTTTTTGGCAAAACCACGATCGGATGTTGTATATCACTCTGATTGCTCAAATATTCTACATGAATTTTGTGAGCGAAAAATACCAGGGCAGGAGCCATTTGTCATCCCATGTATTTCCATTCCAGAACTCGGTAAACATATATCCAAAATGGATAACAAAAGGTCGTCTGGACCCGATGGCATTAATAACCACTTACTTATGAACAGAACTGAGGCGTCTGGCGTGATATTCCTAGACCCGAAAAAGGTCTTTGACCCTGTGGATCACAATATCATGATGTACAAGCTTGGATGATACCTTGAACATTCAAGATCTCTACCGTTTTTTAAATCGTATCTTAAAGGCAGAACGCAACGTGTTTTCCTCCATGGCTCATATTCTTCTGAAGGCTCTGTAAAGTTTGACGTACCACAAAGATCTGTGCTAGGGCCTATTCTGTTTAACATTTTTATCAATGACATACCATTGCATGTAACGAATATTTCTGTTGCTTGCGACATGCTAGCAGATGACACAACACTCAACACATCCGGAGAAGATATTATGCAGGTAGAACACACCTTACAGGAAAGCTTAGACCAGGTCTCATGTTGGTGCGCAATAATTCTAAGGTCATCAATCCAAAGAAAACGCACTCTATGACAATCGCTACAAGGCAAAAGCATCAGCTGTTACCTTTATCGCTTGATCTGTTACTACATGGAGTGAAAGTTGAACAAGTGGCAGAACACCGACTTTTAGGAAGAATTATAGACAACAAACCTTGGTGGGATACACAGACTGACACACTGTGCAAAAGACTCTCTAAGCGTGTCTTCCTTCTATCTAAACTAAAGTACATTGTTGACACTGATATTTTAAAGTTCTTCTTCAATGCCGACATTAAATCCCACATTGACTACGCGTCCGTAGTGTGGGACGGCTGTAGTGATGCTCTCAAAAAAACGATTAAATTCTCTACTAAGAAGATCTGGAAAGCTAATCCTTCCAGATAAAAATCTAACCACTGACCAGAAACTGAATAAGATAGGAATATTGAACCTCCACAAACAACTGGACAAGGGTGTTGTTATGTATAGGGCAACTACCAACAATGCGCCAGTGTACATATCTAGCTTGTACAAAGCTCCCCACTCTAGCTCAGTAATTAAGTGCACAGCCGGTACACTGGAGTGAGATGGAGAAGAAAAAAAAACGGTGAGGGGGGGGGGGAACACCACACACACACACACACACACACACACACACACACACACACACACACACACACACACACACACACACACACACACACACGCACACAAGGAACACTTGCAACTTCATTCTCAACAGACTGGGGACCATTCTCGAATGAGTCAGCGACGATTGCCATATTTCGCCTTGTTACTGAAACTAAAGGACAGACGTTTCGCGGAATTCTTTATTCGACCAGTGGTCACACGGCATTGATCTTTTCGCCCATCTTGTCGCCGTGAAATGCAAGGTTTTCAATACTACTAGTACTAGGGAAATATAGCTATGCGCTCGGCCAGCAACCCAGCTAACGCGTTGCCCCCTACTTCCCGCAAGTCGCGTACGCCAGTCCATTGCGCATGGTGCGAAGATTGAAGTCAGCGACAACCAATCAGAGGCGACTACAAAGGTCTACAACTCCTCCAAAGCGGACGTAGAGGGGAACGTGTTGACCGGACTGAATCATTTTGCATTCCCAATGGGGATCATTCTCGAGTCAGCGCCGATTGCGATATTTTGCCTTGTTACTGGAACTAAAGGACAGAAGTGGTGTAGTGGGTTACTCGGTAGTGATTTTTCCGCCCATCTTGTCGCCGTGTAATGGGAGTTTTTTACTACTAGTAGTACCATGGAAATACAGCTATGCGCTCGGCCAGCAACCCAGCTGACACATTCCCCCTACTTCCGACAAATCTCATACGCCAGTCCATTGCGCATGCGCGAAGATTTAAGCGAAAGGCGTCTATAAGAGTGCTGTGACAATCGCCAGTCAAGTCTTGAACGCGAGTGGAGCAAGTCGCATTCGCCCAATCGTCCGTGTCTTAAGCCTTGTGGGACTTTTCTCTGTGTGTACCGTGTCGTGTTCTGCAGGTGTCGGAGACCAGCTACTCCTCCTGCCCGGTCTGTAAGGTATCGTGTCTGTCTGTGCATACCCTCTTACTTTTGCGTGTATAAACCCTGCAACCTCTCTCTGTCTCCGTACTGACTCCTCTCTCTCTCTCTTTCCCTCAAATTATTCTATCGTGACCCGGTCGGCTCGCGCGCACTGCACGGCGAGCGTAAAACGTGGTTGAGTTGGTTGAGTGTTGCTTTACGTCCAAAGAAACTATAGGCTTATTAGGGACGGGAGCCCAGGACGGCCACCTCGACTTTCACACATCTGCTGAGCTCTGAAGTAAAACTTGGAAGCAGCATGACAACACTATTAGCCGTCTGACACCTTCTAACAACAGATATCTACACACATACAAAAAACACACTAAACATTTAAAAAAAAATAACATTCAGTTAATTACAGCCATTATATCAGAACGAGCAATGAAAAGAATAACCCTATAACATAGTTCTTAATTAAACAGTCAATAACTTCCAGCAAAACAGGTCGCAAATGCGATTCCAACTGTGAAAAATAAAGGTGTCTTACCTGCAACCAGGTTATGATAAAAAGGACCGGCTGACAAACATCTAACGAAAAGCAGGTCGTGGTCAACTACAGGCACCTCACTGTAACTCCAGTACTTACAACTGGTAGCCAAAGATGATGATGATGTGAAGCTTAATATCCTCGGATGTCGGTTGACATATTAGGGACAAACTGTGACCAGTGCGGAAGCATGGTTCAGTGTTGCTTTACGTCCATAGAAACCATCAGGCTCGTTAGGTAGGAAAGCCCAGGGCGGCCACCTCGACTTTCATACAGCTCCTGAACTCTGATGGTAGCCAAACCAGGCTGACATCTTGATGTACGTACACGTGGCCTCTGACCGGTCGTGGTCAACATGAGCGCCCACGCGGCCCTGTCCAAAATCAGGCTGGAAAGGAGGCCGAACCCTTGCCCCTATGGCTTTTCAGTGACAGCAATCACGTGACTTAAACGGTCACTTTCTACCACGCGGACATTTCCTGACCACTACTGATGGCGAGATCCGCAGTACTAACGCGGACCCACGCCCTAATATTGCCAGCGCGTGACACGAAGCCAAAAAATGCATTTTTTCCCACGCACTCACAATCTTCCGGTTAGCCGGGAAACCACGCAGACACTTTTTCCCTTCATCCTCCATCACCTTTCCCCTGTAATTCTTGCAAAGAGCGACAGTTCTGGTATTTGTACTGTTTTGTTCGTAGTTCTAGGTTCAAATCCCATGGTTATACACTTTGTGATCCAACGCCTACTCAGAAATCGGCCCGGAAGTGGTAGATGCCACCGTTCGTGATTTTTTGCACGAAAGATTACAAAGTGCAATGACTCGTGCAAGCCAGCTTCGCTGAACTGTCCAATGTAGATGGTGTCAAAAATGAGATTCTTGAATGATTTAATAGCATTGCATAGATTAATGAGTTAATCAAGTGAGATAATGAGTTAATTAAGTAGGTGCCTACTAATTATCTACTGTTTCTAACGTATGTGAGACCATCAACGGTCTCCATAAATTGAAAGTGATAACGGACAAGTGAACGACAACTCAGTCAACCCTAGTAACAAAAATGTGTTCGTCGTTGTTCTCGTGCTCTGCAGTCCACGAATTATCCGTTTGCACGCATAGGAATGTGTGCTGCTATGACTCGGAACTTTGTGAAACGATTGGCCAACCAAAAACTGTGTGAACTGTGTGTATCGACCAGTCATATGTGTGAAGCTTCTTACGGAGCAGAGTATATATTCACAGAGTACAGAGGGCTGTCTGTGTCATCCGACATCCGAGGATACTAAGAAACAAACAACAACAACGGACTGTCAGGAACGGAGAATAGAAGACGTGTTTTAGTTTAAGCCGTAGTGTCGAAAGTGTTTTATAGTTATAGTCTTCTGTCAGACCAGTTGGCACAACCTGAGGGGACTGTAGACCTCCTTATCCATTCGTTTTACTGAAAGTAAGATCAGGAACGAGGCGTCACTCTGGGGTAGTCGTCAGCTGAAAGGGAGCTGCCGCTTTGTTTGACCCCAGAATGTGTTCGTCTTCGTCTTTGTATGCCTCCGTCGCCTCTAATATAACCGTAATGGTTGACTGGGCGTAAAACACCAAGTAATTTACTTACTTCTGTGTTTCCGTCTTCATCTACCTCCGTCTTCGTCCGCCTACGTTTTCGTCTGCCTACGTTGTCATCTGTCTCCGTCTTCGTTTGCCTCTGTGGTAGTGCCACGGTGGTATGTACGTTAACGGTGTGTGCGGTATTTCACGCGATACGTGTAAAGGTCTTTGTTGTGTTGTGATATCTTCCCATAACTAACCTCTAAGCGTTTCAGTCATGTGCTTCCACACATTAAGTTTAATCATGTGTACTGACGTCTTAGCTGTCCAGTGCTAGCACTGAATAGTTTAAAACTGAGTTAAAGTATGTACCTTGTATTATGTTATTGCTGTATATATATATACATATATGTATGTACATTAGATTTAGAGGAAACGGTGATATAATATATGAATAAGCGTATGAAAGCGTAGAATGAACGCATCA